>JAHBMJ010000879.1:24391-39195 GCA_018398765.1 Chromera velia | reverse complement strand
CATTACAAGAAAGAAGTGTCCGGATAAGATGAGAGGATATTAGGCCCTTCTTGGCCGAAACAGAAGGAACACAGGAGAAAGCATGCATCAAACGCACTCTACGAAGTGAAGGTAGGTTAGGAAAAGACGACCATCCTCCAGAAATGGGCAACAGAGAAAAAGCAACCAAATCACGAAAGAAATTAAAAAGAACATCACGGTTAGGATTAACAGCAGCAAAAAGCAAAATCGAAGGAGATTCTAGCAAAGAGAAAAGACGCAGACCAAGCACCGTAGATCCTTTTTGACGCTCTAAAACGCATGCAGGACTGTAGAAGTCTTCCTCAAGTAACTTTTCCATCATGGGGTCATCCGGCACGTCACTTATACCACAGTCAGACCTAAAAATAATCGTTCTATCGTTCATGTATCTCCCTGCCATCCATTTCTCCCCCCCCTATAAAGGCTTCGATCTCATCAATGCAACAGAATACTCTTTCCACGTGGCAAAAAATCGGGCCCCACCAGGAGAGCATGGACTCCCTTGAGGAAAACCTTCATGCTGTGTGACCATCGTCCCTCAAACCCGAATTACATTCGAAGCAAAATCAAGATTAATTATATGAGCCAGCATATCAAGAGGGCAAGAAAGTGCATTTGCGTAATTGCAGTGGGAGGATAAAAAAGCAATAGGTTTTAAGTAACGTCTCCGAGAATACCACTTCTCACCCTCTCCCGGACCTGCCTCCTTAATACAAAAAGACTTATGGGTCGGCAACATAACAAAGCGATATCTAGAGGAAGAATGAATGAAATGAACAAAGTCATTCAAACAAGAAAAGAAATCAGCTCTGGGTAGAGAGGGAAAAAATGCCTTGATGTCGTCCACCAGCAGACCAAGTCCACCCCAAGGCCAATACAAATTAGAAGAAACATACGAGCTACGATCTGCAAGTCTCCCAAACCCTGAATTAAAGATCCTAACCTTATCCTGAAAAGCAAAGACAGAGTCAAAGTCACAATGTGGCGAAAAGTAAGAAAGACAGCCATTCAAAGCCTTGCAAAGGAAAGAGAAAATCTCATGTCTGGCATGTCTCTTATAAGATACCAATGGCCTGTACTTCAGAGAGGACCAAGACTCAGGGAGCTCCCCCTTAACTCCCCAAGACTTACGTTTCACCCAAAGGATCCCAATCCCAAAGTGGTATTTCTTCCTGTCAAATTTCTTGAACTGATTCAAAAAAGACACCCATGCATCCTTTTCATTCGGAAAACCATTCTCCAGAAGGTCCAGAGAAGTAGAAAACTCAGCCTCCCCAATTCTTTCATAAGAAGAATCAAAAAGAAAAGCTCTTACCACTGCCTCAATGTATTTCTTTTTACACAAAAAAGCCAGATCTCCTCTGGCCTTGTTAACTGGCACAACCGCTAGAGCAGTCAATAACTTTCTGATTGCTATAGACTTCTTTGGGACGGCCAGCCCCTTTCTCATTTGCCTGAGCATACGAAAGCATTGAAACCCACCGCTCCTGAAGGTCGGCAATCATTGCAAGAGACAAGACCCCTTTTATCGACCTGTCTCTTGTATTCTCCCTCCCCCCCCCCCTTCCCATTGTCCTTCCTAGACCAACCCCCTCCCGAGTGCCACCATCAGAAGTGAGAACAGAACGGAGGAAAGACTCAATACCTTTCAAGACAATATTCCATGCACCAGTGTTAGGCCATAACTTAGCCTTGGAAGAAAAGTGAGGAGGAAGAGAGAAGAAAGATCTAAGAGAGGAAGACGCAGACTGTAGACAACACACATGACCATCAAGCAAAGGAAGATCAAATAATTTCGCAATCTCTCTACAACGACACGACGATCCACAAGAAGAACCTTCACCCCCTCCTCCTTCCCCACAAATCCCATATGTATTGTCCAAAGTCTGTTGGAGATCAGTCAGCTTTGTAGGGAGAAGGCGAAGCCTCACGTTTGACAATGGAGACACAGTTTTCCTTATCTCCTCAAACATGGCAAAATAAAAAGATCAGAAAAAAGATAAGTCAGCGAGGGGCACCCGAATCGTAATCAGCTCCCCTGTAAGCAAAGTCGCTGCTGACCAGCCATTCAACTCGCACATTCGTCTCACATTCAAGTCAAAAGTTGCCCTCCCTCCCCCAAGAATCCCACCCCTGGGCACCATGCATATACATGCACTCAAATCATTCTTTGTCGCATCAAATGAACGAAGAGACGAATCGGAAAGGACCTTCTTGAACAATGCAGTCAGCAGTCGTGCACGAAAAAGAGAAATCACGTCCCCTTCCCCTCTCTTCGCCCCCATACCCTCGCCTCCCCAGTGACCCTGTAGAGGAAAAGGGAGCGAGATTGGAAAATGCCCCCTTTATCAACTCTTCCCGCCAACTTCGACATGTGAACAGAAGATTCAAGTCTCCTTCTCAGACTTGAGACCCTGTCACTACACCTGCTAACATCCCTTTTATTAGGGTCCCTCAGATTACGCACCGGGTCATTCTTGAATCTCCTCAACACACCAACTGTATTCCATGTAGGTTTGTATGCACGAATACATAAGTATTCCATCATGCGCAAATTCATCTGACCACCCTCAATCTTTGTAATAGGAAGGATAACAAAGAGGCCGTGTCTGGAAGCATCAGCAGACAAAACAGAATAGAAGCGATGTACATACCCATGACCTGTCTTATTACATTTCTTCCCAATGCGACGCGGTTTTAATGCACTCGTGAGGTGCTGAAAGAACCGATCGAGCGCCCTACCAACGGTACTTCCAATATAAAAGCCTCTCTTCCATCGTGACCAAATCAAATATATTACTCCCTTGTCCCACCATGATGCATCCTCTCCCACCCCAGCATAAGCATCCTTGACCTCTCTCAGAAAGGAAGAATATTTCGTATCAGACAGACCCAACCATGTAGAAGCAGCCAGCAAATGGGAATATACAAGTCTCTTCAAACATTTCTGACCAAACCCTCTCTTAAAGACAGTCCGAAGCTTGCAAGAAGGATTCATCACATCCTCAGAGGACGCAGGCATAACATGGAAAGTGTATGAAGGTAGCTGTGTTGTTTGAATGACAAGAACCATCGTCAACGGGCAATCGCATCTGTGAATCTCCGATGCACAAACAGGACAGGCTTGAACTGCATGCACATGGAGGGATGCAACAAACATCTGCACCCCAGCCAATCTGAGGGAAAGACGATCAAGGTCAGACTCCACTTTCTCTCTCACACTTTCCCTGCCAAAACCCCTTCCATTCCCTGTATCCTTCCCAATCACTCCAACCAGTTCCCTCACTTTCTCATGCAATTCATCAGATAAAGACAACAAAAAAGAAGAATCAAAATTAATTTAAACATTTAACTGACCACTGCTCCTCCCGACATGCTCTTGAGTCCCTAGTCACTCAGGTCCCACCTGGCGACCTCCCATTCCCTTCCCCCCCTCTCCCTCCTTCTCCTGCTGCAGACAAAGAGCCTCAACCCTCTTCTTCTGTATGATGAAAGCATAAACGAGTTCCAGAAGGTCACAGCCCTCCAGATCCCCGTCCACTGCACTGTCCCTCAGCGCTGAGATCATCTCCCTCCTCACCTGGCCCCGCCGTGTTTCATTGTACATGACAGACACCATCAGTCTGGCATCATCCATACATTCTTGCCAGAGTTTCCCCCCCAAACCTCCATTCTTCGGTTGTCGATATACCGGAAGGTCGACCAGTGTCTCGTATGCGATCTTCCCACCTACCATCGGCACATTTGGGGGGAAGATTTGCATTTCATTCATTGTGGGCCTGTCCCTCCTGGCAAACGACGGTCTAAAGGGCGTCACAGCTCTCTTTCACATCTGCTGACCCTCCCCCTCTCTCTCTCCTATGGATCTTGGGGTCACGAACCCCGAGTCTGTGTTCTCCTGCTTCCCCTCCGAGGAATGCGTTACCTGGCTCACTCGCTTTGGTGACCCTGTCCCTGTCTGCCTCCCAAAGCTATCCTGCATCCCTCCCCCCCCCACCCCGTTCGCCCCTATATTACCGTTCATTCTCGGCCTTCCGTTAGGCACCATCAGACTAATTCCCCCATCCCTCTTCTTCCTATCATTCATCCCTCTGTTCACCATTCCACCCTCCCCAGTCTGGCGTACATCCACCCCTGTGTTCGGAATCCCCTTCTCTGTCACCCCAGGGCTATCTACATCTACATCCTCAACTGTGATCCCCCCTGATTGGATGTCACAGGTCGGGTACATAGAGTGTTTCCCACCCATTGGCCCACTCCCCCCTCCTCTCCGGGTTTTCTTTATCTCTTCCTGAAGACGAACAACCCGCCCATGAATTTCCATGACTCCATGCTCTTTCACCATCTCCGCTACTGAGCACAACATCTCACTCGCCACATCTACCTGTGCCCCCGCTCTGGCAGCTATATGTTCAGTGGCCAGGTGTGCATCAATGTATGCAGCCCCCTCACTTCTCACTTTGTTCGTCAGCCTCCGGTTGTATTCTCTGTATTCCATTCCCTTCTGCATCATCATATATTCCCTTCTGGATTTTGAGAACACCTCGTTGAGCGGCATCTGAAGCATTGGCATCAATACCCCCTCCACCATCTCATCACATGCTTCCTTCACCTCCATCATTCCGATATGTGCCTTTTCGTTTATCTCTCCCCCCTTCTTCATTTTCCTCGACGGCATGATCAGTCTATCGTATGCCTGTTTATTCATTACCTCCACCTTCATAGAGGACTCAAGGGCATCCTTGTTCATGGCTTTCAAATTCGCAGCGTCTGCCACCCTCATCTTTATCAGGACCCATTCTGTCATTCCCGTCTTCTCTGTGTCGAACGTATGGACGATGACTTCGTCCGCCTTCAGCTCATGACCTGGCAGATATGGTTTCACAACCATTCTATCTAGGATCTTCTTCCTTGGCTCAACCATTCTCCCCGTATCCGGGGGTGCCTCTTCCACTTCCACCTGACCGAGCCGTTCTTTCACTGACTTGTACATCTCTGAGTCCCTCAAGTACCTAAGAATCAGTCTACAGGGACAGCAGAAAGACTGGACTTCACTGTATGCACGTGACGGTCTATAGAATTCCAAGGTTCAAGACAAAGAGCCGACCCGGAAAAAGAATCTATAATGGAGATTCTACGAAAGTCTGCTACAGTCCTCCGCAGGGCTCTCATGCACACGGGGGGACATACTAGATAGAACCCAACCAGAACGGCTGTGCAATAGATATTTGTCTCCCTTGCGTCGCCTCGCGTATGATCAAAGATGAGGTTCATGTCCTGATGGAATGTAAGGACTCAGAAAGGAAGCAAAACAGGCTGAAAGAACTGTACGAAATTGTAAAATAAAAAGCGCCCATTGGCATAAGAATATTATAACAATACGCATCCCGGCAGTGACCTATGTGATAATGGACCTTATTTTGCCTATGTAAGGGGCTCTCAGATGGTAAAAAAATTAAAAACACTTTGTATAGCAAAATTAAGCCTATATATAGCATAGTTATGACTTTTTTAACACTTTTAAAGGTTTTTTACATGTTTTAGCTTGTTTAAAAGATTATATATTTGCCTTAAAAAAGCTTTAAAAAGGTCTCCCAACTATGGGGGCAACATGCATATCTGTACGCATCATGGAGGTGGCAATCATCATGAGATAAAAATGTAGGTTAGCTAGGAGTGTTTCCATGAAAACGCCAGCATTTATCAAACAATTGGTGCACAGAATTGTATGCCTAGATCTAGTGAGCCTTCGGAATTGCACGCTCAGCCCCTGTACTGATGCTGAGGCCCCGCCGCCGCCCGCTGCCCCACCTGGCACCCCCACTCACCTCCTCAGATCTCTCTAAGAGTCTCTGTCTACCATGTAGTGCCCCATATTAAGCACATTGTCTATTGCCAGTAATCTCACAATACTAAGAGACATAAGCTGTGCATTGTCTTCGTCATCTACATTGTTGTTTTCTATCTGTTGATCCTGTGCATTGCCAGTCTCAGGTACTGGCAATCCAAGGAACTCCTCCTGCGTGCTCCAGGAGACCTGCCCCCATCTATATTGCACCTATAGTTAGGAAGCCTTTTTAAAGCCTTTTTAAGGCAAAAATATAAACTTCTAAACAAGCTAGAAATTCAATGTGTAAAAAACTTTTAAAAGTGTTAGAAAAGTCATAACCATACTATATATAGGCTTAATTTTACTATACAAAGTGTTTTTAATTTTTTTACCATCTGAGAGCCCCAAATAGGGTCCATTATCGCATAGGTCACTACCGAGATGTGTAGTACTTAGAATACAGAATGCATAATGCATTGCAGGTGCAATAGGGAGGGGCACTTCTGAAAATGAGAAGAATATGAAGGAAATGGTGTTAATTGCTGTTGTGTACAATCCTGCTTAGAAGTGGTTCTAAAGTGCTAGCCGAGTGTCCTAGCAAGTGTCTCAAGAAGGTTCATTATGTTGATCAGGTAAATTGGGGCGAATCGATCCGATTGGCATGCAGGCTTCCTCATCCCCCCCCCCTCCTCATGAATGTATGATCTGGGTTGTCCTCAAGATTGTCCTAGATTGTCTTCAAAGCTTTGCTAGTAGCTTAGGATTTGGCGTCGCTAAATCTAGGATTTAACCCTCAATCATTATCACTGGCATTATTATTATCATCAACTATAGACATTAACTGCTCTGTGTCAGAGGTATATATATTCAGAGAAAAATTTGATGAAAGTTTAAAATATAAAACAATATGACTAGCACTAGGACTAACAAATTGAATATGATCGATCAACAAAAATCGTTGTCATCACCATTCACTCTGACCGGCATATTAGATTTTTTGGTTACAAATTCTAGTGCAAATTGCTGAATTAATTAATTGCTCACGTACGTTAGCACCTTCATAATTAAATTACTATATTAAAGAAACATAATAAAAATTAACTTATAATACTATATACATTACAACGTCATAATAATAAGATGTAAGAGTCTAAGATGCTAGCTAAGATGATAACATATAAACTTAGTTGCATGAAAGCTATTGTGAAACCAGATTATAGTATAGTAGCAATGTAGTATATTATATGCATACTGTATATGTTCAAGCTGATTCTAGCTCACTCAGGCCATGCATATGCATGTGTTCAGATGATAGTATGTATATGTGTTTGTCTTGCAAAGTCTCCGGACTAGTCTCCAGAGTCGACACATGAATTAATACAAAGGGGACAGCTTTATGCAGGTTCCAATCAAATCTAATCGCATCAGGGGGAGGGTATTCATAAAAGTTGTGATAGAACTTTCACCTAGACCTTCATGATTTCGGGAAATGCTTCTAACAGCAAGTCTTTAGATCTGTCGTAGATCCCAAAATTGCCAAGAAGGTCAAATATTTCTAGAGCAGGCAATCGCTGTAAGACAAGAAGTTTCAAGAGCGGGTTCACAACTCTATCAGTCAGCTCATTGTATCCAACGTCTACATACTGTAGAGGAGAGGGATTTTGACTCAGCCATCCTTCTATCAATGTTGTCACTCTTTTATCTCTAAGCGCAGACCCCTCTACCCCCAGCGTTCTCAAGCTCGGTAGTTTTTCTGCGAACAGAGTCTCTGAGAGAGCCCTGCCGCCCTCCCCCCCAAAACTGCAGTCCCAGAAATGAAACGTGCAAAGGGAGGATAGCTTACCACTACCCAGACCCATGCACAATGCGCGAACGTCTTCAATCCCCTAAAGAACCCCCATCCGCAGCTCTTCCAACCTGCGGAGATGCCCAGAGCTCAGCGTAGCACAGAACATTCCCACCTCTCTTCTCTCTCTCCAAATGAACACGTCAAGTCGGCGTAATCATGCAGAGACGTGGGGAGAACTAAGAGTAGCAGCAAACGCTTGCATCCCCTCCTGCCCAATCCCCCGTAAATTCACTTTCGGGTCTTTGAGGGAAGGGACCCGACCCCCCATTACAAAGGCGGACAGAGACTGAGCACCCTCTATTCTGATGGTGGAACCGTAGGCACAGTGGAGGGTATGCAGGGCGGGCAGTCGTCCCGTACCTCTGGAGAGGCCCTAAAAAAAAAACGCAGTCGCTTCTTGTGTTTGAGAGAAAATCTGAAGCTCCTCTAAGAAGTTTAACAAGACATCTGCATATATGAGGGCCTCTCCGAGCACTCCCCTCCCCTCTCAGCTTAGAATCTGATACCTCTTTAAGCTTACTTTCCGCAACCCCGACAGCTTGCCTACTCGAATTGTCTCGGCAAATCTACTCACTCCCAAATATGTATTATTCTCTCGCCCTCTCTGCAAACTAATATCGACCATCAGAGGAAGGCCAACTCTCCTTTAAGACAGACCCTCACACAGAGAAGCAAAGCATTGGTCGCAAGGCTAATGCAGACTTGCAGTCCGGAGGGAAGGGACCTTGCCGGTGCTCAAAACCTCCGCTAGAGCTTTACACCCCTTGCCTGCCCACTCTGTCTCATCCTCACCTGCCACACCACAATCCATACTCAGAGAAAGATCCCGAAGAAATGATAAACGCCCCCCCCCCAAACCTTCTGCTAGTCCTCCCAACCCCTCATCCCCTTCCTCTTCCCATGTAACTTAAAGATCAAGCTTCTGGAGACCCGGACACCCCCCACAACTAAACGCTAGTCCCAAGCCCGACACTGCAAACCCCTTTACACTTGACAGATCCAGATGAAAACTTGCATTGCCAAGCGAGGACAACCTCTGTCCCTGAATCCTTTCTGCTGGGGACCGATGTAGAGAAAGAGACAGAAAGAAAGGAAAAGGAGGAAGAGGAGGCACGGAAAGGAATGATTTTGCGTTGTACCAGGCAAAAGGTGCTTCGACATTGACCGGTCTAGATGCATCGACATTCATTCGAGTGTTTTCGAGGGCCACCCCTGAATAGCGCTGTTCACTTTGTGCAGAAACGTCACATAATCCCAAGTGTTTGGCGGTAGGGTACAAGTGTAGTGGCTGCAAAGGATTCCACCACCTCGAGAAGGCCTGTCCTTTGAACAGACTTCCTATGTTTAAGGGCACAGAGGGGTAAGAGGGGGGATCCTCTTCCCGTTTTCAAGAGTTTAGGAGGAGAGCAGAGACGGAAGATCATTATATCAGGGCTGGGGGCAAAGATGATTGACATGGAATACGTTGCCCACAGATGAATTCTCAATCGCAGGCTGGTCGAAAATGAGGACATGAGTAAAGAGGCAAAGTACAAGGAAGCTGTCAGACTGTCAAAGCTTCTTCAAGCAGCAGAGAAGTACGAGCGGGCTGAGATAGAGGCCAACAAACCTCTGCCCATCGCACCCAAACTTCTGATTTCAGATGATTGAATGATGCCCTTGCTGTGGATCGCAACTCGAAGGGGGGTTGTGGTTCAAGGAGAAAAGGCGGTGTGATCGCAAGTGAAAAATAGGCTTGTGGTCATGAGAAGAAAGAGTGATTTCAAGTGTTGGGGCTTGAAGTTGCGAGGCTCGATGTGATTGTGGGTGTAAGGGCTCATAGTTGCAGAGCAGACAGAATCTTGTGTGATTGCAAGCAGTCTAGCTAGCTGGCTTGTGATTGCAAAGAAAGAAAGAAAACAGTTCTAAATCAGTCTGACTGACTCTGTTGAATTCGTCTTCACTTTGACGGAGTCTTTGTTTCAACAAAAGGGGGGAGTGAGTTGGAGTGAGAGTGAGCCAGTGCCTGAATGCGTCGATCTGTATTGGCGGTGTGGCGCGCAGTGCAAGAATGGGAGAAGACATGGCACTAACCCTCTGCTGGCCAGCCGCAAGGGCCCACAACGTTGGTCTATGCAGGGTGTGAAGGCATGTCAGGGCCTGTAATCAATCTGCATGCATGCGTGCTCAAATAGGCACGACTGCCTCTATTATAGGCTCTATAAGAAACGACGCGATCCATTCAGAAAGGCAGATTAGGTGCACTGCTATGAAAACAGACCTTTTTATCCGTAAGTCACTGAGCCAATAGTTAACTGAAGAGAACATCTAGCTACTCTTCACAAACCGTAAGATTGGCATGATGCGATTACGAAATTAAACCGGAAGGCCCAGAACGTACAATCTGTAAATATAAGAAATATGCTAAGAAACGTGCAAATATGTGCAGATCTAGGTGCAGATAAATAAGAGCGGCGAGCTTAAACATGGTTCAAGGCTAAGTTCACGGATATATAGGGAGCATATTATCTAACATATTATTAAATTGATATTTTATAATTTTTATTAAAAAAGGAAATATAGCCTTCTTTGCTTTTACCCTGTAGGTAGTCACGTAGTAGTAGCTAGGATTTTATGGGATTTTAGCCCAGGATTTTAACGGATTTTACGGGTTTTTAGCCAGGAGTTTTGCGGGTTTAGGTAGATTTTGCCCTGCAGGATTCTGCCGGACTATTTTTCTAGGATTTTAGAATATAAAATCCTGGCTCTAGGGATTATAAAGACTAAAATCCTGAATCCTGTAGGATTTTAGAAATGAATGCCAGGATTTTACGGGATTTTATGGGATTATACGGGATTTTACGGGATTTTAACATAAACAAAAACAATGAAATAAAAGTCGATCACAATCGATGCCGGTTATCCCTTCAGGTCAAACTGGAAGTGTATCATTTATCTTTGAATTTAATTTTATTCATTTCTTTAAAATCCTGTAAAATCCTGTATAATCCCGTAAAATCCCGTATAATCCCATAAAATCCCGTATAATCCCGTAAAATCCTAGGAAGAGGCTAGGATTTTAGTTTTCTTCCAGGATTTTATATTCTAAAATCCTAGGTATAGGGATTATATTTTTAACGTTAATAGTCTGGCAGAATCCTGGGCAAAATCCGCTAAAATCCGCTAAAATCCTGGCCAAAATCCCATAAAATCCGCTAAAATCCTGGGCTAAAATCCCATAAAATCCTAGCTACCTGCAGGGTAGCTATAGTACCCTTAGTTATTACCCTACAGTCTACTATATATAGCTAGCGACATAGGGTCTACGTATGGATCTACATGTATATAATTTTATTTTTTTTCTAGATTTTTTTAAAATATCATTTTTCTTTCATGTATTGTAACGTTGCTAGGAATGTTGCTCGAGGCCAACATACTTTTACTAGGCTCCCCATACATAAAAAAATAAAAAAGTTAATAGTCCAAAATCACTTTTATTTTTTATTTTTTTATTTATTTTTTTGAAACAGACACTTGAAGTTCAAAATTCAAAGCCCAGCTGAGGCACAAAAATAAAAAAATAAAAAAACTAATTCAGGTTTTGATGTACATAAATTTATTTATTTAATTTTTTACGTATGGGGAGCCTAGTACTTTTAAGTTATAAGTGAGGAGTGATTTACTAGTAGTGCCAGTGGTGCCTTATAAAGCACTGTCGCGGCAGTGTCGCCGTTTTGCTAGCCGTTTTGTCTTATATAGAGGTCGCCCCCGCAAACGGCAGGGGGGTGCACCTCATCGCTGAGCTAGGCTCAGACCACACCCGCCTGGAGGCCCTGGACAACAATTTTTCTGCGCTTTGCATGCTGTGGTCTATGGGCTGCTCGGAAGGGACTGCTCATATATAATTAAAATCAACAGAGCCTAAATCACTGGTAGAGCTTCTGTAGAACTGAATCTCGACGAATTAGTGGTTTCAAAGTTGACACAACAAAATGATGAGACGATGGATGAAAGTTGCGTCTATCAAGGTTTTCCCCTTACAAACATATCGCGTTATGCAGCACTTTTTTGGGTTGTTTCCGTCAGTGGTTCCAGGTCTGGATTCGGTTTTGTTCGGGGGACGAAGACCTCAAAGGACTTGGCGATCTCTTCCATTTGGTCCTTCACCTGCACACAGGCGCACTCACTTCATCCCTAGACGCAGCTGGGGTACAAAACCCACACAGGAATTTTCCGGAGCATGGTAGTGGTGACAGTCACCCGTGCCGCCATTTGGACCCTCATGAAGGCGTGCGTCGATCATTCAACCAGTCACTGACAGGACCAAGAATGCTTGAGGGAAAAACAGGTGCGCGATGATCCAGTCTGTAGAAGGAGGAGCGAGAGTACAAGCCAGTTCGCTCTCTTTTTCCCTCCTTGTTCATTCAGGAAAGGACAGGAAAAGAGGCGCGGGCGACTGGAGAGCCCCACTGGACACTAAGTGAAAGAGCAAGGAAAAGAGAAGACCGACGGGGGGGTGCCTCAGAGAGAGATGCATTGCACACACACACACACACACACACACACGTGTGTAGAGGAAGAGAGAAGGCAACAGAGGGAGAGGGAAGACACAAAGAGGATCCATTCATCATTCCGGCCTGTAATTTGGCTGCCCGCCCGTCTCTCTGCTCTGCTCTCCTCTTAATTCTGCTTCCTGACCGATGAGTAGTCCTCCTCCTTGCATTGGACCGTGAGAGCGTAGAGACTCCTGCATCAATAGAGACAGGACAGAAAGACCACAGAGACAGGCGTGTGTGCGCAAGTGAGCCAGGAAGCCCTCTTCAGAGCTCGGGCTCCAGTCCAACAGCCAGTGCAGCAAACACACGAACAGTGAACCGGGGAGGGGCACGCGCAGGAAGGAAGGAAGGAAGGAAGCAGCAGCAAACAAAGGGAAACGAATGCAAACACATGCAGAGGAGCAATGAACGTCTCCGCACTAACTGTGGAGAGTCGGCGGCTTCGCTGGGAGCTTTCTCTCTTCCGCTCTCTGACTTACTTTTTACGAATGTTGAGAACGACTATGAACCTGCAGGCATGCAGCCAAGCAAGCAGGCGTTGAGGCAGGAAGGTGAAAACGCATGAGCCTCCACTGCCGGGGCCGTGCACGGCAGAGGGGCGATCGGGGCGTTGAGCAAACTGGAGGAGAGTAGGATGAGCACATAAGTGAAGGGCCAATCTTCTCAGTCCGTTCCTCACCAAGCAATCTTGAAACAGCAACTTCCCTCCCTCTGCCCACGACTCAGGACGGGCAAAAAAACTTTCTAGAGGCATGCCTGTCTGACCTGTTGTGGTACCGTGAAGTTTCGGACTCATACTCTATCAGGTAGTAGAGTTCGTTGTTCTTGAAGAAGCTGCACACAGGAAAAGAGAAATGATGGCTCAGGAAGAAGAGGAGAGAGAGGGGGGGGGGCGGGGGTCTACAGGCTTGCAGACAGCAAAAGGCTCTATGTCTCCTCTCAAACTACGCCCATACCCCGAAAAAAAAAAAAGAGGGGTCTTTGAACTATCTCTCAACATCCTCTCCACTTATCCACCGCTTCACATCCAATTCCCTTCTGCGCCACCCTCATTGCCTCTTTCAAAAACCGTCGGTCCTGCCTTTTCATCGTAGAATGAGAACACCTTTCAGTAAGAGCACGGTACAAATGGTGTCAGACAACTCGGCTACCCGATGTCATGCGATGCACAAACATGCCTCCTGTCTCTTAATTCTTGCCTGCATGACCTGTATCTCCCTCTCTTCTCTTCTTCTTCCGGGTGCCAACTGAATTGAGGTGCCGACTGACCTCTCTGCCCTCTTCAACGACTGAGCAATCGCTCCGTCTTTCTCAGCCTCAACCCGAACAACAGATCTGCAGGAAGGAGGAGAAAGCACACACGAAAGCCCAGAGAGGTGGACAGGACCTTTGAAAGTGTGCCTATGGGGTCGCCTATGAGTTTTTTGTGTGTTTGGGAGGCCCCCTCTGTCTTTCTCTCACTCCCGACCCACGGCAAGCGCTTGCAGAAAAGTCAACAAGCCGATTCAGCAGGAAGTCTCTCAATGAGAAGCGACGAATGTCCAGGAAAGCTGGTGGGGGGGGGGGGAAAGAGAGAGGAGAGCAGTTGAGTACGGGACAATTGAAGAAATTGTGTTTTGATTCGATCCCCCCTTCGCACCGTGTTTCGATTCCATTTGCTCCCAAGCGAAGTGAGTGCACCTCATGAAAGCCAGTATGTATTCAATTAAGTCTTTTCATTCTCAAAAGACTTTCCATTCAAAATAACTAGAGGACCAACAAAACAACTAGAGGACCAACGCTTCATTCTGCAGCAATACAGGCGGGCCACCCTTGATGATGAAATTTGCAGCTGATCGATCGATCGATGGATGTGCCCATGCACTCACTCACTTTGCGACGTCCTCTGCGGATCCGATCAGTTTCAGGCTGTTCACTTGAAGAGGGTCCACCTGAGGAAGAAGGAGACACAGACAAAAACGACACAGGGGGGGGAAGGGCAAAGAGAAATCCTTCAAGCAAGCTTGAATCGACAAAACCACCACTGATTTGTCGCCATTGTGTTCATTGATTGCAGAAGGACGGCATCGGCCTCGCACTGTGTCTTCAACGACCGCGAGCTCCGAGAATGCTCCACTTTACTGACCCCCTTCCCCTGAAGAAATTTCCTCAAGCATAATTTCACCCGTCTGTAGGCACACCCTTTCTTTCTTTCGGACACACGGGGGCCGAGAAGGTGCGAGAAGAAGATTGAAAGAGGGGGAGCGAAGCGCATGAGCAGGCACAGAGTGTCGTTTCAAAAGAGACTGGCTGCATGTGTGAAAGGACTGACCACAATTCCTGCCTGGAACTTTTTTGTCGTGGGACTCACGAACAGATACTCAGCTGCATGACAATGATGGCAGTTTAAAATTGTGTCATTCATGTTTTTTTCATTGACGCTGGAAGAGAGAGAAAAATCGGAAGGAAAGAAAAAAAGGTCTCATTGCATGTTTGAAACCGAAGGGATCCACGCACGTCCAACGGTTTGGGGTCTGCGGAGAAATTGAAAGAGAAACCATTGACAAGAGTACTCAGATGAAAAAGAAAA
>JAHBMJ010000879.1:0-24370 GCA_018398765.1 Chromera velia | reverse complement strand
GGGGGGGGGGGGGCTCCCGGGAGACAGCCGTGTCGCTGCACATGGAAGGATGTCCGAGACAGCTGCCATGTCAATTTAAATGGAGATTTAGTGACCAACCGATATGTGTCTGTACCAGTTTGTTGCTCAGTTTGAAGTCTTGAGGAACCCCTATAGTGATGCTCTTGTCCTCCGTCTGAAACTTCTTCAGCCCTGTTGCCTCTCCCGTCTCCGTCTCCAATGCGACCAGGGGCGGAGACGCCGCCTCTGCACTGTCTCTACTTCCCGCTGATATCCGAAATAGAGGAAGAAACGCGGCGGCAACACTCAGGCGAGAGAGAGACTGATGCCGACTCGGTTCCCTCCCCCGTCTCCACTCTTCAATCGGCAAGTACTCGAAGGAGGCTGGAGAGGGGGGCGCGTGGCGGTCTGGACTACGAGATGAAAGATCCGAGACAAATGAGTCGAGAGTGTTATGTCCATGCACTTGCGGAGACGGCAAAACCTCTTCCTCAAGGGGCTCGGGCACTGACGAGACGGAGACGGCACTGCATGGAGCACGCCGTCTCCTCCCCGACACATGCGTTCGGGATGAGTCATTCAAGCACTTCGCTGAGACTCCATAACCAAACAGCGGAACTCTTCCGCATCTTTCGCCGCGTCTAATTGCGAGAATGGACGAAACAGGGGCTTTCAGGGGCACACAGTCAGAAAGAAAACTCAACAGCACAAAGAGTGAGGAAGGCAAACGAAGTCCTCTCATTTTTGATCAAATTCATTTCACAGCACAGTCCTCAACGGTTGAGACAGCGCATGCAACGAGGGCATCCTACAACAGATTCCAGCTAACTGGACTGCCATGGTATTTATAACTGTCAGCGTCACTGAGTGAGAGTCAGCTGGAGGGCACACATGTCGCTGCACGTCTCCGGCCGGCGCGCGTTCGATCATGCAGGTCTACGGATGCCGCGCCGCCGCCGCCGCGTGATTTGAATTGGCGCCCCCCAACGTACCACACAGATGTGTCCTCGACATCACTCTACATCACTCGACGATCTTCAACGTGTGGACCTACCTGATTCAATTGTGAGAAACGCACACACAGCTTTTACGCATATCTATCAATACACTGGTATACTGCATGACGCTGGCTTGACATTCTGTAATTGATTTGCTGCGCCGAACTGTTTGAAAAAGATTCTCTGTCTTCACGCTGGAGAGCGCCAGTTTCGTTTGACGACTCGATCTGCGAACTCTTCCACACGCTCATCAGACTTGCACCTGACCGATTCTTCTCTGATCTCAGTAGGTATTTAGATTTGAATGTCAACCATTGTGGTGGAAGGCTGCGCAATTCTTGTATTCAGATCGGAGACGGAGACGGCATTTACACGTCAATCCTGCAAGCATCCGAAACCATACGTTTCTCCGTTGCAACGCCCAAACTGAGCTCTGGTCCTCTCTGCCGCTTCATGGAACTCCGTGGCAGCTTCGCTGAGTTGAATTTTTCCTTAGGGGTGTAGGCTGCCGCTCGCCTCTACAGCACTCATGTCTGCCGGGGCCCTCCCCCTTGCTGCCTCTGCCGGGGCCCTCCCTGATGAGAGGGAGCATCTCGTGGCACGACTTGAACAGCTGGGCGGGGAAATACGGTCGGTTTATAGGGAGGGATGGAGGGATCAGAGCGGGCTTGCGTGTTCTTTTCGCCCCGTGTGTCATTCGTAGAAGCAGCTGCTAGTGGAACGTTGTATGTGGATAGGAATTCAAAAGTGGGAAATTCGTTTTGTGTCACCTTTTGTCTCCCGCGTGTTGCAGCTGGTTTGCCGTGCACATGGGGGACGAAAGGCTGGGGGCAACCGCAACGACTTGGCAGAACTTGCAGACGACAGTGACCATCCCGCCGCAGAGGATCCAGTCGCTTCTGCCTCCATGCTTAGAGATGGCGAGGGACGCCTGCCTGGCGCTGTCCGCGTCCGTCTTGGCAGCCTCTCCGGCAGCAGCCTCACACGAGGCGGTCCCGGCGGGAGGAGATTCTCCGAGGCGGTGTCTACGGAGAGCAGTTGTGCTTCGTCTGAGGAACGTTTTTTTCCGGATGTTGGCAGACTTCAGTCTTCTCCTCGACTGTTGTTTGAGGGACACGAGGTCGACAGACAGTGTGCAGAAAGAGTGTAAAACAAAGACACTTCCTGAGATTTTTGTTGCGGTGTCACTTTTATGCTCCTTCTATTCCTGGCTGGAGGAAAAGTTCCGGTCCATACGGATAGGGGGGGGCCCACGAGACGATGTGAGACCTTCAGGGTCTCTTGAGAAGGGAAAGGGGGGGGAGACAGAAGAGGAGTGGGTGCGGGTCTGCGACGGACTTGAACTTCCTCTCCCAAGCAGAAAACTCTGGAACCCCCCCCCTTCGATAGGCAATTCTGGATGTTTCCTGGCCTCCCTCATGGGTCTGTCTGCCTTCCTGTCGTTCTGTGTGTCTGCCTGTGTCTCCCCCTGCGTGTTTCTGATGCGTTCTGTGGACTCAATTTTTCTTTGATGACACACCTCTCCGTCTCTCTCTCTCTCTCTCTCTCTCTCTCTCTCTCTCTCTCTCTTTCTCTCTCTCCCTCTCCCTCTTTCTCTCTCTCCCTCTCCTCTGTGTGTGTGTGTGTGTGTGTGTGTGTGTTCGTCCGTGCGTCCCTGCGTGTGTCTCGGGTAAATTTGCGTTGGAGAGGGTTCTCTTGAATGCCACCACACAAAGGTTCAACCCCCAAAGGTCGCCCTGCGATGAGGAACTTTTCTTTCTTTTACGAAGACAAAAGGGTGGGAGGATGGGAGGAGATTTTGTCAGAAAGGAAAGGAGGAAGAGTAGCTAGGCGCGCGCACGTGTGATTTTGTGCGTATAAAAGTAAGTGCGTGAATACACCCACGCAAACGGACGTGTGCATCTTATGATGTTCTCTCTCTGTACCGCTTCTCACTCACTTGCAGGTGACTTTGACAGGCGTGTCCGTCGGCTGGCTGTGTCGGCATTCGGTCGTCTGGTTGTGGAGGGAATGCAGGCAGTTGTGTGGGAAGGGTCGCGGCTGAGAAGGCGAGAGAAGGAAAAGGAGCAAGAGGGGTCAGGGGAAGTGCTGACAGGAGGGTTGGAGGCATTGAGGGCTGCAGATTTGACACGCACACTTGGACCCTTCCCCCTTGAATGGTTAGTCAGTCGTTTTTTGCGGTGCTTTTCGGTCGATTTACTGTTGACTGCCATGCCGAGTTGGAATTTGTTTATCTACCTACATTCAGGGAAGCGAGAGAGAGGAGGATTCAGCCTGAAGGCTGCTCGGATTGATAAAACAGAAGTGCACTTGGTTTGGGCGCCACTTTCACTCTTCCTCCTGCTCTTTTCCTTCCTTTCGTCACCACTCTTCTGTCTGTCACAGGTACGCTTTGCACTCTGCACGATCGTTCCGGAGTCCCCTCGCCCTTCTCCTTGTTGCCCTTTTGAAGCCCCCCTTTTTCGAGAAGAACAGATACGTCCCTGTGGCGGGAGCGGTGGCGCAAGGAGAAGGGCGGGGTCCCCGGGGTGAGAAGAGACCTCGCGTCGAGGGCGCCAGCGGCGGTGGCAGAGAGAAGGAAAAGGGGCCCTCTGTTGTCTGGAGGCCCGAGATGGACCTCCAGGTGGGGGGGCAGGCGGAGATGGAGACGGAGACAGGTACAGGGGGAGACAGAGCTCCCATGTGGGGGCGCACTGACGATATTCAATTGGCGCAAGCTGAAGGTGCTGCAGCAGGAGACGGGGACGCAGAAAGAAATCGGTGGGGCCAAATCAAGACGGCAGACATTTGGGGGTCAGCCATGTCGTTCTTTTCTTTTCTTTTCTGTCTGACTTTGGTCTGCAACCTGCATGGGCAGTCCAGGAGCTGTTCGGAGGTTGTGTGAGTATGTATTTCTGAGTGATTCCGTGGAAAGCATTTTCCGTACACATGCAAGGTTGGATGAGTGAGTGCTTTGGTGGAAGTGTATCTGTCTCGAAGTTTTTGTGAATCATTTTCGTATCGCCAAAAGAGACGACAGGACCAGATCGACAATCCCATCGCCTCCAAACGCATGAGTCATCCATCTGCACAGCGCTTCTTCTCGTTCTCCTTCCCACCCACCCACTCACCCACGATTACCTGCGTTTATTCGCATTGCTATGACCAGCCTCGTCAGCCGCTGACTCCGAAAATTTTATGGGAGACATTTCGCAGTCTGCGTTATTCGGCAGCAACCGCATTTTCTGCTTTCAATCACGAGCTGCGGGCCTCCTCTGTCCGGAAAATCCGAATGATTCTCTCGCGGGATGAATGAAACTTTGCAGGTGTCTCCTCTTCGCCATCGACGACGAACACCCAGAGACGAGAGTCGCCGCTCTCCGGAGCGTGGCTTCGGTTCTGCAAAATTTGCCCTTTGGGGCCGCCTTAAGAAGAGAGAACGAGACCGTTGGCGTGGGTTCTCTTCCGGAGGGAAAAGTGTCCGGGTTTTATCAAACCAACAGCAACATAGGAGGACGGGGGGGTAGAGGAGGAGGGCAGAAAAGAAGTCGATGGGGTACTCAGGCTCCTCCGCCTGTGTCTGCTGGAGGAATGGCAAGGGAGACGATGACCGAGGCAGCTCTTGCGCAAGCACCGTCGTCAACGCGCCGCATGGTTCTCGAGTCTGCAGGACCCAACAGAGGTGGCGCTCTGTTGTCTGTAGATGTGCCGCAATCAGAACCTGACTTGAGTCCGTCGGTTGCGTCTTTTCTCCTTCGCCTCTTTTATTTCCTGTCCGAAAGCACCCTTTTTCTTTCTTGCGGGTTTCACCTCAACAGCCCTCTCAAGAGGTGCCTTCCTTGCCGTGTCAACCCATCCCATCCTGCACGCCCCGATGCATTTACACACTGACACATGCGTACTGTCTCGCTTCTTGAGTTCTCACGCATCTAGGACGCAACGCTCCTCCAACTGTTCGCTTCGATTCTCGATGCCCTCCAGAGCCCTCTTCAAGTTACTGAGTGACACAGGAGATCGGTTTCTCAACCAAAAAAAGTGAGTTGGCCCTGCATCTTCGGGAAACTTTCTTGCTGCCTGCAGTTCTCGATGCACTCCACCAGCCTCTTCTGGAACTTCTAGGCGACGAGGCGCTGCAAGTCAGAAGGGCGGCAGCTCGACTTCTTGTCCTGACTTCCAGACGAAGGCCTCTGAAGGACGGGGCTCTGAAGAAAACCGTACAAGGTCTCCGAGACAGGTGCAAGAGGGCAAGGTAAGCAGGCAGGCAGAGAGGCAGGCAGGGTGGCAAGAAAGAGGAATTGGCGGTCTTCGATCCTTCATCAATTGCGCGCATTTTCGATGGCCGCTTTCGAGTGTGCGCATGAACGTACTTGCAAGCCTCCCCTGTGCGTCCATCATGACTTGCGTCAATTGATCGACTATTCCCATTTGGGTCCTTCCGATTCGCTGAGGCGTTTTTTCATGCTTTCCGCTTCCGTAGCCCTTTCGTCTTTTTTTGCATGTGTGGGTTTGCGTTTTTGTCCTCCCAAACCTTTGTGCAGGCTTGTGCTGATCTCTCTCTTTGGAGGCGCCACTCTCGCTCCCCAACAGAAACAGGAGGCACTCATGTTCTCCGTGACCTCTCTGAGTGACCCTTCTGTGTCTCCGTGGATTCTGAAGGACCTCCGGGCAGTAGCTCGGTCAGTGAGCATGCTGCCTGGTGGGCTCTCGGAGGGGGTATTCATTCTCCCTTGCAGTATTTCTTTCATTCTTCCATTCCTTGCTTTAGCTTTTGATCTTTTCTTGGTTCTTTTTTGTTTTCGTGCTTCTTGGCTTCTATTTCCTGCCTTCGGCCTCGGTTTTTCTCATTCTTTGTTTTGCCTTTGCCCCATCCAGCCCCCACCACACCCACTGCAGAGGAGACACTGAGTGAGTGAGTGAGAGAGAGAGAGAACCCATAGCCCCGAAGCGAAGCAAACAGACAGAGGAGACATCGTGAGTTCCAACAAGCAGTCTACCTTAGCGACATGATTGCTGTGCTTTTTCCTTTTTTTTTCTACATTGCAGAGCTATGCAGAGGATAGGGAAACGGCACCCTCAGGAGACCTGCCGAGCTATCGATCGGCTTGTCGGGCCCGAGGATTTCTCTTCAGCCACCGATGACCGCCAGAGACTCCTTCACTCCGTTCTCTTCTGTAACGCCCTTCCGAAAGCGCCTACGCTGGTCTCACAGGTACCTGCCGCTCTTATCCTCCAATTACCTCTTTTCCGCCGTCTTTACCCTGGTCTGTTCCCACCCCTCTCGGTGATGGCACACTGGAGCCCTAGTGCTCTTGCGGGCATGAAGGCTGGGTCCGTGATTGAGGGTCGGCAGACGGAGAGGGAGAGACGCAGACTCCTTGAGGGCCCCTTCCCCCTCCTGCCGGGTTTCTGCACTCCCAAGCAGGCAGTTGACTTGATTAGTCTCCACCCTCCTCCGTCCCGACTAATCAGTGCCAACACACTCCTGCCCGCACTGAGTGATAGCGGGGAGAGTGAAGTGCTGCAAGGAGAGGAGAAAAACAGGTGTCCGGAAGATGACTTTGTCCTCCAGCTCTTGGCGTCTGCCTCGGGCTCGCGGGATCGGGGCGGTGGTGTGGGTGCAGAGCGGAGACTGTCGCCTCCCGAGGCATCCAACGCTCCGAAGGCCACCCCTGACGCCAATACAAAAGAAGGGAGCGGTGCCTTAGCCTGGGTGTGGCTGTGCGTCGATGACAGAGACGAGAGTATTGGAGAGTCGGGTGTGGAGGAAAGGGTTTGGAAGAAGAGACGGCGCTTTGAACGGCGTCCCACTGACATGGGAGGAGCATGGGCATCAGTTGGTCCTTCTGGTCCTTGGGGTACTTTCGATGTTGGGGGTACTGAAAAAGAGTCTGGGTCGAAAAAAGGTTCTTCAGACTTGAGTGGCATGTCGAGCATTTCGGATGTCTCTGATGGCAGTGTGGCGGCGGATATTTCCACTCCGTTTCCTCTCTCTCGTTTTCCCTCTGCAGTTAGTTTGAAGACAGAGGCCAAGAGCGAGGCGAAGTCTCAGTCGGCGCGCAGCAGAGGTCGCCGCAGCAGCAAAGGAAAGGGAAGAGCCTCAAAAGAGGTGGGGGAAGAAATCCTTCAGCAGATTGCGGTGGACATCTCCGAAGGGTCTGAGAGCTCCGACGCAGAAAATCTAGTCGAGATTGTTGAGGAAGAGGGAGAACCCTCTCCGTCTCCTGCAGAGAGAAAGATGAGAAAGTTGATACCCACACTGCGGCCTTACGGGGCCATCTTGGGTGATCTTGATGCTTCGATGTTTTCATTATTTGCTCACGTAGTGGATTTGACCGGGCGTGCTTTGCCCCTTCTTCGGAATGTTCTGTGTCTGGAACCAGGCACGTCTAGAGAAGCCATGAGCGCGCGGGGATCTTGTTCATTGAATGAGGCAGTCGAAGGGATGGAGCGGCTGCTGGAAAGTCTGGAAAGCGTTCAGACGAACATTCGGTCTGTTCATTTGAGTATGGTGCAGCAGTCACTGCATAATGCAGTGGAGACAGAGGAGATTTGTAGAACGATTGGATTGAGGAACTTTGTCGGGTCTGAGTGCGCTCTGGTCGGTCTTCCTGTCATGATATTTGTCTCTTTCTTTCTTTCTTTCTTTCTTTTTTCTTTCTTTCTTTTTTCTTTCTTTCTTTCTTTCTTTCTTTCTTTCTTTGTGTCTTCCTTTCTTTGTTTGTTTGTTTGTTTGTTTCTCTCTTTCTTTCTTTCTTTCTTTCTTTCTTTCTTTTCTTTCTTTCTTTCTTTCTTTCTTTCTTTTCTTTCTTTCTTTCTTTCTTTCTTTCTTTCTTTCTTTCTCCCTTTCTTTCTTTCTTTCTTTCTTTCTTTCTTTCTTTCTGTTTTCCTTTCTTTCTTTATTTCTTTCTTTCTTTCTTTCTTTCTTTCTTTCTTCCTTTCTGTCTTCCTTTGTTTGTTTGTTTGTTTCTCTCTTTCTTTCTTTCTTTCTTTCTTTCTTTCTTTCTTTCTGAGACCTGACTCAAAGGATTGAAATCTGAAGGAAACAACGCTGTGCAGGACCCACCACAGGAAAAGGGTTTGGGTGAATGGCGAACAAAAGGAAACGAAAGGAAAAAAACAGAGGAGAAGCGTCTCCCCGCCCTGTCGTCTGTGTGGCTGCTTCTGCTTCTCTCTGCCTCTCTGTCTATCTGTCTGTCTGCCTGTCAAGTCACATAGTCTTGTCTGTCACCTGACTGTACTCTGATTCATCTCTTTTTCTTTGCTTTCTGCTGTCATTCACTGAGCCGGTTATCTGAACCATCTGCAGATCAGCACTGTCTTTCTCCTGGAGCTCGACTGATTTTCCATGCTCCCTCCTTGTGTGCAGGTCTTGGTATCTTCGTTGAGGCTCTTTTGCCGTCTTCGTCTAGTGATGGAAGACCGAGATGGAACCGTTGCGACAAAGAGAACGGCATCCTTCTCGCATGATAGTGCAGAGGAGAAACTCGTATCTTTGGCCGAGAAGGGGGGCTTGGAGCTCTCCGCTGCCAATCGTCTACAGGAAGCACTCGACGACTTCAGATCGGTTGCGACTTTGGTAGGGAGACTGTGGACGTTTCTAGGGGTGTGGGGGTGTGGGGGTCAGGCTGTGGGAGGACAGACAGAAGGGAGTCAGATGGGGGTAAAGAGGGACGATGCCGACTTATCAGGGAATGAAAAGATGCTTGGGTTGATGTCAAATGCTTCTTTGCTTTGCAGAGATTGTGTCGGAGGGGCTCGAGCGGCTCTTGCCTCTGTGCTTCTGCGTGCGCCGCTTTGCTGTTCGTATTGCGGAAGATGCTTCCTGGGCGTTGATGTGCCAACAGACTCTGGCGCTGCTTGGGACCAGGGTGAAGTTTCAAATTGTGTCTGTTGTAAAGAAAGAGTGGGGTACAAATCTCCTCCTGGCCCCTTGTATTTGGAGAGACTGCCCCAAGCGCGCTCCTTGCTTGAGAGGCATTTCTTATCCATTCCCGATAGGGCACTAGAGGTTCAGCAGAATCTGGAGTGGCCAGACTGTGGGGTAAGATCTTTTGTTTCCGCTCCACGGAGAACTCCGATTGGAGTTTCCGCTGTGCAGCAACAGCCTTGGATGATCGCGCCCCTCGGCTTGCTTTCCTTTAAACTAGGCTTAGCGTACTCGGGTGAGAAGGCCATTCGCGTGCGCAAATGGACAAATTCCCACCCATTTCTATCTGTGTCTTCGGACTTATCCGGGACGGTCAGTTGTGTTGCAGGGGGAATTGAAAGGGAAGGTAGTCGCATTCATGGTCGGGAGAGGGAGGGGGACGGAAAATCATGTGCCTGGGTATCCCTGAGTGGAAGCTCGATGCATGAGGAGAGCATGTCTCTCCTTCCAGCTGCTCTCCCATCGGGGGCAAGGCCAAGCTGGGTCCAACAAGCAGACGCAGCCGGAGAGTCGACTCGTCTGTCTAGTCTTCTGCCTCACGGTGGGGGGGGGGGGGTGTCTCTGCTGCATGTACTTCCATTGAGGCTCGGTCTCTCGGTCAGCGTTTCTATATCTGTGCGCGTAAGTGGTTGGGCGCCTTCTGAGATGTCTGCCGACTGTTTTGGGTCTCTCATAAGGTCACTGGAGACCCTCCAGCTGGAGTTGCACGCTCTTGTACCCTCCGTTCTGTGCCGGCAGAAACGACTGACAGGAGCGGAAAATAAAAAGGGGGACAACATATCGGTCCGCATTAGGGACAAGGGACCGTCTGGCCCTGCGGCTGCATGGGAGCATTTGGCGGCCTTCGCCCAAGGGTGGGAGAGTGTCCCCGAACCGAAACCGCAGCTCGTACCCCCGTCCCTTCGCGTGCCTGCTGGCTACGAGGACTTACCCTTAAAGTCCCCCCCCCCCACCGCTCATCACGCTCAACCCAGCAGTAGCAGTAGTAGCAGTAGTTCAGTTCTGCTTCCGGCAGTCACGTTGAAGCAGAGTCCCAAAGCAGGGAGGAGCAAGACGCACCAGCAGTCCTATGCAGAGTTGGAGCAGGGGGAGTTGATCTCTTCTGATTCCGAAGAAGAAGAAGAGGATTCAAAATCCAATGCGCAAAACGACAACGAGGAGCAGACAGAGACCACAAGGAGACAAGCCAGCAACCATGAGATTCTGGCACACTCTCCTTCTTCTCTGCGGCAGAACTCCCTTTCTCTTTCCCCACCGAGCGGGGACCATCCGAACGCCGGGGGTTCCTCTGAAGTCATTCTCCGTGCAAGAAAAGGCACACACGCCGTGCTCACAGCTAGGCCAGGTGCTCCATCCACAACTGAAGAACCGAAAATGCATGTGCGTTTATCGCCTCCACCCCCACCCCGGCGCGTGACGCTGACCCAGGGGCCGAGGGCGGGCCTACCTTCCCCTTCTGGTGGTGTCCGCTTGTCCCCTGCTCCTGCAAGCCGCGCGGTGTCCCTCTCGTCAGCCTCTCCTTCTCCGGAGCCCCGCCGCCCCCGTTCCCCATCGCCTGCCGCCAGTGCCTCAGGGGACTCTGGAGGGAAGGGCCCTGCTGAGGGATTTGAGGGACTTCGGTTGAAGAGAAAGGCAGACGCAGAGGCGGAGGAGAGACGAGAAGGGGAGGGACGTGGGCAGGGGCGAGGGGAAAGTGGGGATGCAACAGAGGGGGATATTGGCAGAGCTCCGGGAGAGGGTGGGGGAGATGGAGCGGGCAAGAAGCGAAGGGTCGCGTCGAATTCATCGGACCTTCATGTACCCCCACACCCCTCTGCAGAGGTTCCAGAAGGGGGTCTCTCTGCATCAGGGCAGGGGGAGGAGGAGTCTAGTGATGGCTCGGTTGAAGTAATAGGGGAAGACAATGGAAAAAGAAGAAGAGCGATGATTTTGAGGTGGAGGGGGCGGGGTAGGGGAAGAGGGAGGGGGACTCGTTTGCATGCCAACCCGTCTGAGCCTGCGTCAGTTGTTGATTTGTCAGATTCAGACAACGAAGCAGCCGGCGAAAAACCGCAGCAGAACGGTCCCACAAGGCTGGGTGTTCCAAAGAGAAAAGGGAACCAGGGCGCGCCGAAGAAAAAGCCTCAGCGGCGTCGACGAGAGTTCCCTCTGATCCCTTTTCCTCGAGGGGATATCAGTGAAGGAGAGGAGGAAAAAGGTGGAGGAGGAAAGGAATCGGGGATTCCGGAGAAGAAAAAGGGGGGAGAGGACCACAAAGGAGATGAAGAATCCCGGAAGGCACATCGTGCGTTTGGACAGAGCAGGAGCAGTACCAGTGTCGAGCAAGTATCTGTGCCTCTCACACTTATGTGCAGTTTCATCCGTCCTGGTAGGGGGAGGGGGTCTGTAGGTGACGAGAAGGAGAGACGACTGTCTGTTCCTTCCGAAGTTCTCTTCAGTGGATCCCTGGGCCTCCGTGCGTCGGGTGAGACCTCTGCCGCCTGTGAAGGTACGCGCGTGCGTGTGTATAGATGTGTGTGGAGTGACTGGTGCTGATGTGTTGGATGTATGTGCGCTTTCAAAGATGGGGGCAATGGAGGCTCTCCGTTTCTCTCTCTCTCTCTCTCTCTCTCTCTCTCTGTGTGTGTGTGTGTGTGTGTGTGTGTGTGAGTGTGCGTGCGTGTGTCAGTCAGAGAGAGAGAGAGAGAGAGAGAGAGAGGGAAAGAGAGAGAGAGAGGAGAGCGTGCGTCTGTCCGTCTGTTTGCCAGCGTTTCTTGCTGGAGTCGACTTAATTGTCCTTGGTATCATTTTCTATCAAATGTCCCCGCTTCACGGGTTTTTCTTTTGCAACGTCCACTGCATGCAGTGACCTGCTGGGTATCCAGCCGGACGGCTGAAGCAGACTGTGCAGAGAGGTCGGCTTCCTCTTCTCCTATGCCCCCTCCTCCTCTGGACAAAAACACAAGTGGGAGCGCTTGCGCAGCACCACGGCCACAAAAGGAGGGAGGAGACCTTTCTTCATCTCCGCACGGAGACGACGGTCGGCCAAAAGGAAGATTGTCGGGTGTGTAAGATGTGTCGATCCGCGCAAGGTTGAATTCAATCTTCGGCACGTGCACATCATGACCGAAAAGGATTCTGGACACAAGAGACAGAGTTGACTTGAGAGGCAATTCATATTCTCTTCTACCTGCCCCCCATAGTTTCTTTACTCCAGACCAGAGAAAACGCTGAATCATTGCTCGTCGGTGATTGTCGAAAACTTTCTCGTGTGTGTGTGTGTGTATGTGTGTGTGTGTGTGTGTGTGTGTGTGTGTGTGTGTGTGTGTGTGTGTGTGTGTGTGTGTGTATGTGTGTGTGTGTGTGTGTGTGTGTGTGTGTGCGTGTGAGAGGGAGCGAGAGAGAGAGAGAGCTTGTGTGTGTGTTCGGGCGACAAAGAAATTAAGGGATACGTCTGAGACTGCGCATCCATGCATGAGTGTCCGTCCAATGAAAAGACGTGTGTCCACACACTCAGACAGACCATCAGAGTGAATGAATTCGATCGCGAGGGAAGGGACGGGGGGGTTCGGGTCATTCTGCGCAATCCGAATTCGTATTTGTTTGTTCACCACTGCAGCGTGGTATCGGTGTCGGTGTGCTTTTGTTGGTGTCGTTTTGCAGGGCTCTGCTCTTCTGTTCTGCGCCCCCTCCTGGCTTCACCCCTGAAGGTGCGTCAGGACCATGAAATGGCAATGCGAGGTATCGGAAGGAAGCATGGGAGGGGGGGGGGCAGCTGGTCTTTCCAAAACCGGTCCGAGCATGGAATCACCCCGTTAGGTGGAGAAAGTCTTTTGGACATAGACTGTCGAGGGGAAAGAACAAATCTATTCATGCATTATCTATTCAAGTCCTTGACTCTATGCACTTATGCTCTGGTCGCGTGGTTTCTTTTCTCCGCTTACACGCATTCTTTCCATTTGTTTCTGTGTCTGTTTCGTGCAGCACTGTCGGGTTTCGGAGGTCTTCTCTTTCTTTGTCAGACCCGCACGGTGACAAAACGGGGCGTCATACGCCAATCTGCCGATCGATTGGCATCGTGGAGGATCTACTTTAGGAAACTGAGGATCCTTTTGAAATGAAAAGCCGACATTCAGTAGCACCAAGTCGGCGGCGACACTGTACAGCATTTTCGGCGGCCTTTAATTCGGCCTACACGGGTTCATAATTCAATTCAGAAATTAGAAAGTGCCACTAGGGCGATAAATTATTTTTTTGATCGATACCATGACGCTTCTTCATAACACCGCGCCTAAAGGTTAGTATGTGTTGTCTTCTGCAGTTTTTTAAAGTGTTTTATAAACTCTATTGCTTTTCTATTTTTCTTTGTTACAGGATTTCCTAGTAGATTTTGTTTGAGGCTCTGTATTTTACTTCTAGTTTTACTTATTGTATGGTAACTAATAGTAATAGAATCTTGCATCTACCTGCACCAGTACAGCGTCAACGTGCGTGAATGTTTGCTAAGGTCCCGACCTCTCTGAATAACTTATGATTACTTATAATTAGTCTAGTAATCAGTATATTGTAGTATATTGTCATAATATATCATAATATTGATCACTGAGAAGATTTTCCCTGTACGACCTAGCTTGATCGAATAATAAGTTTTGTGTGTGTCCATTCCCTTTACGATGCCGGACTCGGCAACGGGAGCACGGGCTATGACAACCGTGACGTCGCAAGCACGCGTCCCTTTTTCTCAGGGAACTTTCTTTGAGGTGGCTGGAGTCGCGGGATCTGTGGCGGCCGCGGCAGCTATATAGGCCGTCGCAGCTCGATCGCGCGGCCCCCCAGCACTGTCCGCGGCCCGCGCGCCAGCCACCGGGCCGGGCCCGACAGCGAAAAGCGCGAGGCCGCGCGACCATGGCCGAGCCACAAGGAGCTTTTGATTGACTAGAGCTCGGTTGTCGTGCAGAACTTCTGTCACAAACTTTCTGCATGACTGCGTGGCCATGCACCGATGACAAGTTCCAAAATCTTATTCGGGTCGAAGGTGTGAATCGGTGTGCAGTACATGAGTACGCGACGCGCGAGATAAGACATTTTCTGATACAAACTGCTTTCTGTCTCTTCTGCAATGAGCATCATTCATGGAGAGGGCGCCTCCGCGATTGGTGGGAGAAGTACCGAGTCTGCGCACTCTGCGGGGCTTCTTCAAAATTTTCTTGAGGAAGGGAGCTTGGACTCTCTCTTGGGGGGGTCAGCTGGAGTCCTGTCGTTCTTGCCGAGTCAACGGGAAATTCCGGAGACAGGAGACGGCTCGCTGTTGGGAGGCGTCTCCGTCTCGAATGGGACTGACGAAGGACTTGGAGAAGATCGTGTGCAGTCGGGGTCGAACCAGACAGGAGAGTCCAATCGTGGCCTCCTGGCTGGCGCGCCTCAGTCTGCCGTCCAGGGGGGCACTTCAGACATCGGGAGTTCTCAGGATTCTCTGGATGATTGGCTTGGGGGGTCTCGTGCGTTTGGTGGAGGTTCTGTGTTTTTGGGTAGTTCGGTTGCTGGGAGTGTCCCGGTTCCGTTGCCCTCCCACTATTCTGCGACCCTTGCTGCCCCGTCACAGATTTAGGGGAGCGGGAGGGGAGGGAATCACGGGGTGAGTGCCTCGGAAAGGACTGTGGGAGAGATGCTGAATGCAGACAGCAGGCGAGCGGTGGGTGCGGGGGCAGTGAGAGTTTCAGTCGAGGGCGGTGGGGAAGTGGAGGATTCAGGTGGAGATGGGCATGAAGGTGGGGGAGCTGAGCGAGATGGTTTTGCTGGATTGGGGAGAGACGGCCAACTGACTGGGGAGGGGGGGGAGGGGCTGTCGGGGTCTCGGAATGGGAGGCGGGTTGTTGTGCCGCCCCGTTCTCACACAGGGACCGTGCGTTCGTCCGGGCCGAATCACCTGATCGGAGACGGCGACTCGACTCTCTTTCGGGAACGGCATGAGACGCTGACTGAGGGGGACGCAGGTGGGTGGAATTTCTTCTCCTCAAGTTACTCCCGCCTGAGTGAAGGTCTTCTGCGTCTCTCTTTGTGGCGTCTCTTTTGGAATTGTTCTTGTCGCCATTTGTTTGCCTCTGCTATACCTCTGTGATACCTCTGCTGTACTGAGGGGTGTGGCGATCTTTGTATGCTCTTTTCTCAAATATTTTTCCCCTTCTTGCAGATGAAACAAGGGCCGAAACCCTGCAATTCTTCTCTGGTGGTTTGAAAGAGATGAACGATGACTTCGGCAGCAGACGTTTCGGAGATGCACTTGCACAGTTCGATTTGTCGAGAGACGGGCTGGATCACCATTTTTTCAGTGAGGCTGCAATCGTTGGTCTCATGGAATCGCCTTTTGACATTCCAGTCTCTATGCTTTCTCAGCTGTGCAGCTGTCCTAGTCTTCTCTCTGCCCGCTTGTCTCTTTCAGTCAGAGAAAGGTTCGCTGACTTTCTCCTGCTGGCTGTCCACAGAAAGGGAGACGCGCGGACAGTGCAGTGTGAGGCTGCAGAGTGTCTGTTGGCAACGGCCTTAAGCAACAAGGCTGGCACCCTCGCAGAGGCAGGCCGCTATGATGACGCCATGAGACGGTACGAGGAGGCGCTGCGGCTGGAAAACAAGGTCTTTGGGGACGAGCATCCTTCAACAGCCACCACCCTTGCATGCATGGCTGGGGTGTTTATGGAGCAGGGAAATTACGAGGATGCCATGCAGAGGTATGAGGAGGCGCTGCGGGTGGTACGAAAGGTCTTTGGGGACGAACATCCTGAGACAGCCATGACCCTCCACAACATGGCTGGGGTCTTCAAAAGTCAGGGAAAGTACGAGGAGGCCATGCAGAGGTGTGAGGAGGCGCTGCGGGTGGTACGAAAGGTCTTTGGGGACGAGCATCCTGAGACAGCCACCACCCTTTCATGCATGGCTGGAGTGTTTGCAGAGCAGGGAAAGTACGAGGAGGCCATGCAGAGGTATAAGGAGGCGCTGCGGGTGAAACGGAAGGCCTTTGGGGACGAGCATCCTGAGACAGCCACCACCCTCCACAACGTGGCTGGGGTGTTTGCAGAGCAGGGAAAGTACGAGGAGGCCATGCAGAGGTGTGAGGAGGCGCTGCGGGTGGTACGAAAGGTCTTTGGGGACGAGCATCCTTCAACAGCCACCACCCTCCACAACATGGCTGGAGTGTTTATGGAGCAGGGAAAGTACGAGGAGGCCATGCAGAGGTGTGAGGAGGCGCTGCGGGTGGTACGAAAGGTCTTTGGGGACGAGCATCCTTCAACAGCCACCACCCTCCACAACATGGCTGGAGTGTTTATGGAGCAGGGAAAGTACGAGGAGGCCATGCAGAGGTATGAGGAGGCGCTGCGGGTGGTACGAAAGGTCTTTGGGGACGAGCATCCTTCAACAGCCACCACCCTCAACAACATGGCTGGGGTGTTCAAAAGTCAGGGAAAGTACGAGGAGGCCATGCAGAGATATGAGGAGGCGCTGCGGGTGAAGCGGAAGGTCTTTGGGGACGAGCATCCTTCAACAGCCACCACCCTCCACAACATGGCTGGAGTGTTTATGGAGCAGGGAAAGTACGAGGAGGCCATGCAGAGGTGTGAGGAGGCGCTGCGGGTGGTACGAAAGGTCTTTGGGGACGAGCATCCTTCAACAGCCACCACCCTCCACAACATGGCTGGAGTGTTTATGGAGCAGGGAAAGTACGAGGAGGCCATGCAGAGGTGTGAGGAGGCGCTGCGGGTGGTACGAAAGGTCTTTGGGGACGAGCATCCTTCAACAGCCACCACCCTCAACAACATGGCTGGGGTGTTCAAAAGTCAGGGAAAGTACGAGGAGGCCATGCAGAGATATGAGGAGGCGCTGAGGGTGAAGCGGAAGGTCTTTGGGGACGAGCATCCTTCAACAGCCACCACCCTTCACAACATGGCTGGGGTGTTTGCAGAGCAGGGAAAGTACGAGGAGGCCATGCAGAGGTATAAGGAGGCGCTGCGGGTGGAAAAAAAGGCCTTTGGGGACGAGCATCCTTAGACATCCCGCACATGCCAGCTGATTGGCGGATTTTGGTAAATTCGGGCGTTGAAGTTGCGAACAGGGCCACGTTGCGTGTCGGGTTTTGCTTTGTTTGAAAGGCAGTGACCTAGTTTGTCTGCGACTCTTCGGGCGACAACTGCACCCGAACTATTACACTCCAATGCGCATGACGGCGTGGATCTGTACGAGCTGAGGTTAAGAATATCGCGGCATTCCACTGTCTTACTTTTTTGATAATTTGTTATATTCATATCTTTCCGATTCTGTCTTCGCATGCTTGCTGGGTGAAGGCCTCAGCTGGCAGAGGGGGTATGGAGTGTTGAACTGTGGCAGGGGTGCGGTTGATATTTTCTTTGTAAGGACAGCTCCTTTGGCCCTTTCTGTGTCTGTTTGTTGATGCCTCCTTGAATTGGCCGTTGAAATCTCCCGCCTTCTCCTTCGTTGCCGAGATTGGAGAAAGAGCTTTTGAGGTACAGTGACTTGGCTGAGATGCTTCCAATTTCTGTTGCTTTGGCCGTTCCATTCTAAGGCTTTTCCTTCGTCCTTCTTTTGTCTATGTATGCCAACGACTGCATTTTTCTCTTTCTCGTTATTTTGTGTCTTCAGATGTTTCCGTTTCTCACCAAGGCTGCAGAAGCAAGTCCGCCCTCTTTCCCCCTCTTTTCGAGGGGGTCTGTATATTTAAAACATCAAGTGGCAGTGGGGACTTCAAAAGGTGCAATGAGACGGCGGTGCCTTCATTGTTGTTCTTTCCTCAAGATGCCATCAACGTGTCTGTCTTGTTCAACATTTTTTTGGTTGAACATATCATTTAGTATCTGTCGCATGCATGAATGCCTGATTGGTTGATATGTTGACTGTCCTGCGATTTCCGAAGAGAGGAAAGGCAGCATTGAAGTAAGTCAACTTGAACGTCTCTCTGCTGGATTTGTTTTCGGACAGACCCGCTGGTTGTGACAACAGCGCTTCAATCTTGTCGGGGAAGCGGGGGNGGGGGGGGGGGGGGGGGAGACTTTAAGTGTGAACGAGAGAGGATCAATCGAATTTCCTTCTTGCCTCAGGCTGTATGGGAGCCTCGGGAAGCTTTAAGCGAGAGCACCATGCAGGTTTTTTTGCAGAGACAACGTGACCTAGAACGTGTCACGTTGAAAGTGTCACGCGGAGTGAGAGGGGAGGGGAGGGGAGAAGGTGTGGGCGAGCCAGCAGAGCGAGAGGGGATCAATCGAATTTCTGTCTCGCCTGTACGCAAGTCGACGCCCGGCAGTGGACCGCGGGGGAACTCGGAACATACATCCTCATCCTAGTGCCATTTCTACTAGCATTCCTATGCACGAAAACTTAAAAAATCAAGAATGCCATGCCGGAGTTTTTAGTAACACGTATATGAGCCACTTAACGACCAGATGTAGACCCTATAATAGTATAATTAAATTTGGAGGTGTTTTAGGGTTTTGTTAGAGGTTTCGCTAGGGTTTCGAATTCTTCAAAAAGTGGTTTAGAAGTCAAAAAAAATTTAAAAGTTTTAGAGATACATATATTAATATTATCTTAGCTAAAATGAAATATCTTAGGATTTTATGTGATCTTAGCTAAAATCCTAGCCTAATAGTGCCCTTAATATTTCTAGCTACATTTCTAGCTAAAATCTATAAAATTTGGTTAAATATCCTAGCTACTAAAATATTTTATAAAATCCTGGCTCAAGATTCCATAAAATCCTAACTACCTGCAGTGTGTATATAAAACAGGCTGTGTCTTTTTTTTCTTATGTTTCTGAGTTTTCTGAATAGATCGGGTTTAAAAGTTCTGTAGGGGAGTTTCCAGGAGGGTTTACCAGTAGGCTTGGCATGTTTATCAACCTTGCGTATGCGATTTAGTCCGAAATGATTAAACAATCATGGGAGAAAGAAGACTGTCATTTTTAGATGTCTCTCGCACAGAAGCCTGCCGAACGGGCCGCTGGCAGGACTGAACTCACCTACTGTCGATCCAAAAGATTTGTGGTCGAAGGTACATTTCTTATTACCAGTGTTTTTCAACGATCCCGAGCCTTCATGGGCTTCAAGATCTCATCGACGACGCTTGGGTTGATTGATCACAGATTAGTCGGAGTCACCTCCTCCGGAGCTCCCCCCCCCGGGTTGGACTCTCTTCACAAGGGGGGCCTCGTGGAAGAGGGGTCGGAACAGAAGCCAGAGAAGGAGGAGAACGGCGGGCCATAGTGCAAAGAAGTAGAGACCCTCAAGGAATGTGAATCTGCTCTTAAGGAGGAAGTGCGCACCGACCAGGACAGAAATGAGGACCATCACAGCAGTCTCAGAAAGAAAGCGCCATGCAAAGTCAAGCTCAAGGGACTGTACCACAGGGACGGCCAGCAAAAGCGAATTGCGTAAGGCTGCCTTTCCTAGAGTCTCGATGCAGATCGTGCTGTGCAGCTTTCTGATTCTCTTCACAGTGTCATCGTAGGGGACCTTAATGGACGATATGCCTGCGACTGCCAGCGGAAGAATCAACGCCCCAACCGCAATGTCAGGCACACCCATACGCGCCCCGAAAGTCCAAAAAACCTCCGTGAGGGGAATCGAAATCACAAAACAGCCCAGACAGCCAGTGACCACAAGTCGAAGTCCCCTTCGGACAAAGGCCCTCGTCTGGTCTGCCGGGTCTTCTGGGTTAAATCGCTCTCTTTCCTCCCGTGCTCTTCTCCTCACTTGCTCTGCTGTGGCATCGTCTACGGCGTCCTCATCCTGCGAAGTGAATTAAGCGAAGATATGCAGAATGTGGCTAAAATGTATGGAGCATCTTTTCTACTCATGCAAGTGGAGAAGCTTCAGATCAGTGCACACACACATTCTCTTCAATGCAGAGATTTTTTTATTTTCATATGTAGGTGGAGAAACGCCTACAAGTCTTGTTTTCTGCAACATGCAAGAACAAATTGGGCCGATCGACTGGCTCGACAGACAGACAGACAGACAGACAGACAGACAGACATTGAGAGACAGACCTCCATGTTGTGTGCCTCAGAGACGTCCAGAAGGTCTTCTCCTCCCTCCCCATTCAAATCCTCTGCCTGGTTCTCAGCTCTGGTCTCTCCGAATTGACCGCCGCTGTCTCCTGAAGAGGCCGGAGCGCTGGCACCTGTTCCCCCTGCTCCTTTGTTGGAATTCGCTTGTCTCTTTGCTGCGGCCCTGCCAAGGAGGAGCTTTGATCTGCTCGCAGCTCCCTTCAGTCTGCGCCTTGCTGCCCCCCCCTCCTCCGCATCGACCAGAAGCTCCCCCCTCGCGTGCTTCATGAGGGCCTGGACAAACTCAGGCAGCTCGACCATCCCTGTGCTATCCGTGTCGGCAGCTGCAACGAAGGCGGAGATCAGAGCACGGGAGGGGCGGAGACCAAGGTCCCGGGTCAGTTGTGCGACCTCTGTGTCGTCCAGTGCCCCCGAGCTGTCCCTGTCGTAAGCGTCAAAGAAGGGACGGAGCACTTCCGTCAGCTCTCCCGCGAGGGCCTCCCTCATTTTGGCATCCACCTGCACGTACTCGAATCAGTGGTTGAACAGAGACGAGGAAAAAGTGCATGATCAAGAGGCATCGAGAAGCAAACCAGCCTGAGGGGAAGTGTTAGGGCTGCTTCTTGCTGCTGGGCAATGTGGCAGACTGGTGTCCACGTCTGTATGGGAAATGTGGCAGACTGGTGTCCACGTCTGTAAAGGCGTGGAGGTCATTTGCACCGATGGTACACCAGCGACCCCCTTTGGTGAAATCAGAGTGAAGAGACGCTTTGAAAACGACAAGTCCGCGTCAGAAATGCACGCAGAGGGAGACATGAAGAAGCGAACCCACCTCTCTCTCGATTTCCTTCAGAGACGCTGCCTCTTCCTCCCTGGTCATTCTACCGATTCCCTTCATCTTCAGTTCTTTCATTGCCTTGATTTTTTTCGAACTTTCTCTGTCAACCGCCCTCTGTAGCTGAAACAGCACTGCGCGGATGTCCATCTGTCCCTTCTGAAGAGCCTGCACCCGCACCTCGTTGACCCGAGCGAGAACCATCGAGTGGTCTCCTGAGGAGTGAGCAGACCTGCCCGCTCGACCGACGATCGTTTCGGTTGGATGACACACAACAAAACACGAAAGCAGATCCAGGGCAGAGAGATAAGAAAAGTGAGAGGAAGCATCGAAGGCTCGAGAGAGATGTCATCAAGAGACAAGACAACTTATGGGAGCAGAGAGAGAGAGAGAGAGAGAGAGAGAGAGAAGATGGTAAAAAAAAAAAAGAGGGAGGGAAGAAGACAGCTAGGCAGATCCGTGAATTTGAGAGAGCTTGAAAGGGTTGAATTATTGATAAAAGCGCCCGATTAGCAATACGTACGTCTAGCCCTCTTGACATTCACACAAATAAACCAGTGAAGGGGCCTCATACAAAAACAAGTCCACTCTTTACCCCCCCCATTCTTCTCGCCTACCAGTTGACGTAGAAGTAGACCGCTGCGAACAGCAGACAGATGACCAGTCCCGCGAATTCCTCTACTCTGCTCATCTGGCTGTTGAACGTCACTCGCTCGTCTGTCCGGAACAGGTGCTGATACCTGTACACATGATTCGAAGACCAGAAGCAAATAAGCGGACATAACCATATCAGAGGAGTGCTTGACGTGTGCGATGAGAGCAAGGAAGTGGGCACTTACAAGCACACTGGGGGAGTCAAAACAAGTGCGCCTGGGCAAAAACTCCCCAAGTGATTCACCATACTGGCCGGACTGTCTGTCTAGCTCCCCCACCCTCTCTCTCTCTTTTTGCCTGACTGACTGCCTGCCTGCCTGCCTGCCTGACTGCCTGACTGCCTGACTGACTGACTGACTGACTGACTGACTGCCTGCCTGCCTGCCTGACTGACTGACTGACTGACTGACTGCCTGCCTGCCTGCCTGACTGACTGACTGACTGACTGACTCACTGACTGCCTGCCTGCCTGCCTGCCTGCCTGACTGCCTGACTGCCTGACTGCCTGACTGACTGACTGACTGACTGACTAACTGACTCTTCCCTGAAGGCGACCAGCACGAGTGGGGCAAAGGACACACAGGAGGCAATCAGGAGAATTGCGTTTGTGCGGATCTCGAGGACCTCCACTCCCGATCCGATCAGAGAGAATCTCTTGGACGTCGGCAGCTTCCTCCAGGAAGGAGGCGCACCGTCTGGCTTCATATACGTGCACATCCTTGCCTTCTTCCCGTCAGAGAGAGAAACCTCCTCCATACCCACCCTTCCGCAGACAACGCAGATCCCCAGAGGGAACAGAAGAGAGAACATGGAGAAGTACATCAAGTTCGCCATCACCTGGATGGAATCAGAGTATAAGAGGGAGGACAGACAACGGTAATGAGCTTGGCAGAGTATGGTGGGCACCGTTAGTGCATATGCTGACGCACAAACTACAGTTGGCAATTTCCCATTGCTGATGGAGTGTTCAGAGAAAACACTCACACAGCTGTGAGTGGAGAACGATGAGTCTTGAGAAGATGAGAGGAAACGACAGAAGAGAGAAGCGAGACGGATACAAGAGACAGACAGAGTATTCTCAGATGTCCCGTATGGATTGCCACCCACCTCTGTGTTCATTCACGCATTTTTCCTCACTCGCTTCACATTGTTTTTTTCGTCCATACAATACTTCTTCTTCCTTCAGTTGATTGGTTTGCTACCGTTGTTGTCATTCCTCTTTCACTGAATGCTGGTGTGGTCGCTCATCGTCCTGTCAAAGTGTTGGGTCGCGACAAGAACGAAAAACTCCGGCAACAGGTCCACTAAGGGCATCAGGATGGGAGCCGTCAGCTGTGCCCAGCCCGGAGAGACCAGGAGACAGTCCATCCCCTCCTACATGGACGGGCAGGGCAAGCAGGCAGAGCGAGAGAGAGCCTTTTCATGGGAAAGGGTTCAACGAAGGAGGGGGGCACGGATCGTATTGACCCACAAAAGACAAGCGATAAAGAAATTAGAGCTCACAAGAGGTGGGATGGAAATGAAGGGAAGATGACTGGAGAAGGGACTCTCTCTTTGTGTTCGTCGTATTCTTTCGCTTTTTTCCTATGATCTTTGCTTTGTCTTCTTTTCCCTATGTATCTGCTTGTATGTCATTCCTATAACCTCTCCAATATACAGATCTGGGAAGAAACAAATCACTCACTTGCGACATGGAGGTGAAGACGATCATGATGTAGAAGTACGTAACAGTTAGAAAGAGCGCCTGTACGATTCCGAATAAGTTGTGAGGAAGGTGAGCTGCATTCGAAATGCGGAGAGACAACAACACATCAGCAGTGACCCTCTTACTCTCACCCCATCAGATTAGGACCAAAATCACGGAGACAAGCAAGGTTTTCCTTTTGTTCTACTCTCTTCCATCTTACACCATTTTCTCCCGAGCGTAATTTTGTCCACATTTGGCGACGCAAAAACTGTGAATTACACAGAGAGTCAAATAAAAACTGAAAACAAATACCACCCACCTCCATCTATAGAGGCCACACCTTGTGCATGCATACATATAAACATGCACATGCGCTTGAATCCACCCGTGAAGGTGTTCACACACACACACATATATATATATATATATATATATATTATCGCTCACCAGATTTTAGATTCGCGGCACTCAGTGCGTCCACAGCCATGCAGCAACAAAGAGAAACTAGCGCACGTTATCACAAAACCACGCACTGGCTCCCGCCTCAGTTGCTGATCGGGTGGTTCCCTTGCTTCGCCGCATGCATGCTGGCTTGCTGGTTGACTGACTTGTCTCCTCTCTCTCTCTCTCTCTCCCATTCATTGACTTATTCACTTGCCGCGTTGTTTGCCCCACCTTTCACGCCTCTCTGTCACACACGGTCTTCGAAAGTACGAATGCTGTGACAATGCAGAGCCCATCGATAGCACGGCAAAAGGATAGACGGACCTGTGGAGACAAAAAGGTGCTGCACAAAATCCTCAACGTCCTGAGGCTCGTACTCATCGTCCACGTGCTTCAGGCCCAATCCAAGGAAGGACGTGGGGAGGGATCCTCGAGGAAACCTCATTCTCCCCTGCGCTTCCTTTGACCCGCCTTTTCACGCTCCCTTTCTCTTCTTCTCCAACATGCTGCTGTGCAGCTCACGCAAAAAATACCAGAGAAGAGCTTGATTCCTATACTCGTCAAGGTTTCGTCGCACGCTCCCTTTTTACAGAATCACTACCGCAGTGTCTCAGGAGGACCCCACTGTCCGTAACAGTCCATTGATCAATTGTAACGAGCACACCACATGGCATTGGTTGCCAAATTGAAGGTACGTCCGGCGTGGTCCGGGCCGCATGCAGAAAAGAGTCCTTTGCAAGGCACATCCTCTTTAGTGTCTCTCTGGTCCTTTGTCGGGCCAGTATGCATCTTGCCTAGGCATAGGTCCTGTCCGTCT
>JAHBMJ010000878.1:0-22687 GCA_018398765.1 Chromera velia | reverse complement strand
GGGGGGGGGGGTGTTTCATTGGAGCATACATAGATAACATTTCTGTGGTGTTCCCGGGTACGTACCCCTCAGTCTTGATGGATACATGGTAGGATTGCAGTGAGCTGTTGAGGGGATATGGGTTGACTCTGAATCTAGGGAAGGGGAAAAACGCAGCGCATTCCCCTTCTTGGTCGGGCCTGCAGACTTGCCTTCTGCAGCATCCAGCAGGGCTGGAGATCAACACAGCAGGGTACAAGCTTATGGGCGCGGCAGGAGGTGAAAACTCTTTTGTGAAAGCGCTTTTCAAGGAGAAAGTGGGGGATGCAGTGAGGCTGAGGAAGAGAGTAAAAGCGTACGGAGACCCCCAGGGCGCTTTCCTCCTCTTCAGATATTGTGTTTTCCCAAAGTTGGTGTATCTAGCAAGGGTTATGGGGGAATAGATTTCCATGAACGACTGGGGCAGAGTGGACAGAGAGATGCAGGAGGTGTTTTCCCATACTATGCACCTCACAGTAGCAGAATAGGTGATGGCCCATCCCCAAGCCTACCTCCCTCTCTCACATGGAGGCCTCGGCATCCCTAATTTCCAAAGAACAGCCCTTGCCGCAGTGGTTGGATGTTGTGCACAAACCATCGGGGCAGTGTAAACCAGACTGGGGGAGCAAGGGTTCTACTCTTTCCAGCCCACGGAGCTCCAACAGCTCCCGTGGGTAAGTGTGTGTGAGCACGCATTCTGACATACGCGAGAGAGAGTGAAAGAAGTGAAACTTTCACACAAGCATCTCTTATCTCCCCGAGCCCCTGATTGGGAAGGTCAGATAGAGAAGTGGTTAAAAGAAGAGGGAAGACAACAGCAGCACGAGATGACCTAGGCCTTACATAGGTATAGAAGGGATTTGCTCCTTCAGTAGCAGTCAGAAACAGGAAAAGCGAGACTGAGGTCCTGCGCAGGGGGTCCCGCCTCCGCATAGCTGATAGCTATGCCCTTTTCACACTGGACCACCATTGCTCCCACATTGTTCTTTGTCGCACTCCGTCTTCGGTTGGGTTTGGACCTTCCAGAGATTCAGAGAAACCCAATCTGTACGTGCGGCGCTCCGCTGGACCTAGCGGGACACCATGCATAAAGATGTGCAACCGGGGGGGGGGGATTTAGTGGAGGCATGAACAGGTCAAAGATGCATTCTACAATATTTTGTCGGGGGTGCGTCATACCTATGTGTCGAAAGAATGTACGTTTGCACAGCTCGGCCTTTCCACCCCAAACAGATTGGTCGAGGAAAACCAAAAGAGACCAGACTTCCTATCAGGGTTGCCATCAGGGGACAGCTATCTCGGAGACGTGTCCGTCACTCATCCCATGTCTGTAGATGCAGCCCGCCTGCGTCGAATGTCCAATTATGCAGGGGCAGCAGCCAGAGACATGGAAACGGTGAAAGACAGGAAGTATAAGGCCATCTGCAAAGAGCTAGGCCTCGAATTTATCCCGCTGGTGTTTGAAATGTATGGAAGGCTGGGGAAGAGGACGATGGAGTTTTTGACAACTGTAGCAAATCATGCAGCAAGCAGAGTGAGGGGGGGTGAAGACTTTGCAGCGGTCCAGGGCAGACTGATGCAACAGTATTTCAAAATTCTGTCGTGCACCTTGCAGAGATTTGTGGCAGCAAACGTACTAAGTCTTTCTTCCATTCACTCATGGAGAGGGAGAAGGGGTCCTTTCCAATTGGGGCCATTGCTGGCTCGCGACGTGGCAGCGTTCTCTGTCCCCGCGCAGGGGGCAGGGGGCGCCAACGGTGAGTGAAGGACAGGGTGAAGTGAAGACCGAGCTGATTGACTGGACGGAGAATGACGGAGAAGCGTTAAGAAGTAAAGGGTTGGAGAGAGAAAAAAAAATTGGACAGGAAGAGTCATTTGTTGAAAAGTCGTTGCTTAAGAGTGAGTTAAGTGATTTCGGGTCAATTTTGGGCCGGCAGAGGCGATTGAAGTTGATGTAAAAGAGAAACTAGGAAAAAAAAATGTGATAGAGAGGCAGGCAGAGTTAGAAACTAAGGGTGGATAGATTAGGGTAGATTAGGAAGAAACTGGCCTAGGCACGATACCCAATACCATACAAACTAACGGCCGGTATGCTGGGACATGCTATACATCCACGAACCCCTGTTTACAAACCAGTAAAAAATGGATGGCCTGCGCATGCGAGGCCTTCATCGACTGCATACACGCGCGTACCCCGCTTTGTGCTCGCGAAAGTCTCGTTCCAGGCCTACGGAGGCTGGTCCGTTCAATCGCTCATGATACTACGCTGGCACCTCCCCCCTTAAGAAGTGTTTTTCCCGCGATCGCCGGTTTGGGGGCCGTGCGTAGGAAAGCGTACATCGATCAGAGTACCCGTCCAGGGGCAGTATTGAACATCCGACCATGCCGCGTGGTAGGCTTTGCTCCGCTTGAGCCTAATAGGAACAGAGACCTTTCGCTTCGCACCAACCGGCCGGGTCGCACGTAGCGCTCTCGTGAGAGCCTTTCCCTATCTCCAGCGACTTGTCCTTTGCGGCTCTTGGCACGTGGCAGCATCCTAGCTGTCTGGTCCTGATACTCCAGCGAGGTGTGCCCGATCGTCTCTAAATCAAGGTCAGTCAATAACTTATCATGTTCAGACTGAATAGCCAGGCTGCCACCAGCTGTACACAGCTGAGTCATGTTACTGACGTACGTCATGGCGACATGAGCCACAACGTCAGTCTGCATACTCGTCGAAAGCCACGTATAGCAGCTTATGGATGATGTTCATGTGCTTTTCGCGTTCCTCTTTGGTTTCTCTCGGATGGAGCTTTATGATCACACACATTCGAATCTGGTGTTGGAGCAGTGTATGTTCTTTTTCCTGTTTTCTCCACTTCTCCCACGTTTTGATGTCCTCAGGCTTACCCGTATGGTCTTCGGAAGGGGAGTCGGGCGATATCTGGTTGTGCAAGTCCATGAACGTCCTGGTCCCTCCATTCCCTTCGATCATGCTTCTCTTCAGTAAGTTTGCAAACTTGGTGGGATGAGAAACGGTATACAGGTTTTGAAGAAGCTGTTGGATCTCTGCATTCTTTTTGAGAAAAGAGAAGAGGTCGTGAAGACCAGATGTGTGCGTCAGGTTGTCTGAGTCGACTTTCAGCGAGTGCAGTAAGAAACTGAGTGTCTTTTCTATCCTTCTGCACAATTCATCCTCGAGGTCCTTCCCAATGATCTCAAGACGGTTGTCTAGACGGTTGTCCTGGATCCATATTCTTTTCCCTCCGGCAGTACATCGTGTGATTCGCCAGAATTCCCAGGGAATCCGATCAACGTGTATGTCTTTGTTGTTGATCGATTTCCACGTGTGGGAGTGCATGGAGGTGGGAATGTACACAATGTTCGGGTATCTGTGCGCATTGGAAAAAATACCTCCATTCAGGGTTAAGAGGTCTGTGAGCGGAAGAAGTGCTAAAGGCCGTTATCTTGGTCCAAAGCATCCAGTAAGTGGTCTACTTCGAAGTCAACTGGCTCGGCGGCAGTGTAGCTCGGCATTTTGCTCCGCAGTACGTTTATGACTGCCTCTTTCTCCGTCAGGTCGAGCTTGGACAAAGAAGTATTCCAGTCTGGCTGCTCATCTTCAGATGTCCGACGCAGCAGACGATATACGCCTCCCCTGTTGGTGAGGTAGGATAACTTCCGCTGTAGTAATGAGTCGCTTTCTTGCGATACGTACTCACGCAGCATCTCTTCTTTGGTCTGCTGCAGGTGCTCAACCGGAGACGGCGTCACCGTGGCATCGTTCGTGATAACCGGTAAGCCAAGCTCTTCTGTCCAGCTTCCGATTGGGCCTTTCGCACTCTTGCGGGGCCGTGTTGGAATGAATTCGATTTTCTTTTCGCGGTCGGCCTGCAGCACGGCCGATTTGGAAGTTGAGTCAGACCTGGCAGTGCAGCTCTCTGCTCTCTCGTCAGTCTGTTCTTAGAATGCCGATAACACTAGGCTTCTTGGTGTTGTGTCTCCTATTTGTTCGATAAGGGAAGACTGTTCGAGATGAAGTGCCGCCGTCGGATCATCTAGACCTCTGTTTGCAGTGTCATTGCTAAGAAAGGGCAATTCATTCAGGCCCTCAACCACTTCGGCTGCTGCCGTCATGCCTTTTTCGTAAACCTCATGGCCCCTTACTTCTCGACTCAAGATTGAAGTTCCTTCAGTCTAATGAACAGGCCGGTCCGCTTCAAAAGAATAGACTGCTTGTTCTATCGTATCATGGTGATATCTTTCGGATCCCTCCTCTGTTTGTCCTTCAGGTAGCACTTCAGGCTGCTCCGTTGCCGCCACCGACAAGGAAGGCCCACTTTCTGGAAGGCCCGACTCAGAGTAGCTATTGTCGTCGGCCGGCATGTTGTGATCCTCTTCCCTGCTCGACGGTAAAAGGTCTGATACTGCTTCGTTATCTTCTCTGTCTGTGCTGAAAGAAATTCTGCGTGAGGCGCTGACCTCCTCAATGGCTCCGGACGACGTTTGCAGAAACTTTAAGGCATTCAAGTCGTCATCGGTGTCCATCTGAATTTCTGTGTCTTTTGTCGATGGTCTTTCGGTTTACGTTCATGCCTCCATAGCAACTGAGACAGTCGGTGGCAGAGTGAGTTTTAGGAGGTCGTCAGTGTCCGTTCCTTTATCGGCTGTTGCCAATCTCCCGTCCTCACCTTGAAGCGATGTCGTCGTCTGGCAGCTTTCTGTCTTCTTCTCTTTATGAACTGCATTACTAAAGGTGACTACCGAAGTAGCCTGAGTGTCCTCCTCTGCTGATACTGCAGGAGCACCGTACGATGACCGCGACGGCACTTTACGTGGAAGAGGCTCCAAGGGTCACCTATCGTTTCTGGAGAAAACGACCGTAACTGTCTCGCCCATTGGCTCAGGAGGAGAGACCCAGGGCGCCAGAGGAGCTGGAGCTTGTTCTAACTGCTGGAGAAATTAAGAAAACATTTCTTGCACTCGCTGTAGAAGCTTGTCTTTGAGATTAGCTATCTGCTTTTGCGTGTGGACCATGTTATTTTGGTTCTCACATAGCTGGACCAATCTCTGGTCTTTCTCGCGAAGCTCTTTCTCGAGGTCTTTATGCCTCTGCGAGCACGCTTGAAGGTGTTGGGTGAGATACCTGGAGTCCTTACACTGTTTGCTACAGTGTTGGCATACGCTGGACTGGGCCAACGGAGTTGTTGCAATCGCCACTGCTGCTGCACTCATCGTTTTATTCCTTTTCTTCTCGCTCCGTCATATCTTTAGATCAGAAATGCACGTACAGGGCCTCAGCTCGTAAACCCGCCCCCCCTGCCGCACAGATCTTCCGAAGCGCTTCCGAAGACCCCTGCCAGATCCACTCCAGACCCGCCCCCCCTCCCGCACAGGTTGTCCGAAGACCCTTGCCAGACCCCTTCGAGACCCGCCCCGTGTGTCACACAGATCTTCCGAAGACCCACTTCAGACCCTCCCCTCCTGCCGCATAGATCTTCGAAGACCCCTGCCAGCTAGACCCCTTCGAGACCTGCCCCCCTTGCCGCATAGATCTTCCAAAGACCCTTGAAAGTTGCCAGACGCCCCCTCCGGCCTGCCGCACAGATCTTCCGAAGACCTTTGCCAGCTAGACCCCTTTGAGACCTGCCCCTCCTGCAGCACAAATCTTCCGAAGACCCCTGCCAGACCAATTTGAGACTCGCCTCCCCTGCCGCACAGATCTTCCGAAGACCCCTTCGAGACCCGCCCTCCCTGCCGCACAGATCTTCCGAAGACCCTTGCCAGGCCTCTTTGAGACTAGCCCCCCCTGCCCTAGTCCCTGCCGCACAGATCTTTCGGACACCCCTGCTAGACCCCTTCGAGACCCGCCCCCCCTGTCGTACCGCTTTTGAAGACCCACTTCAGACCCGCCACGCCTGCACATCTTCCGAAGACCCCTGCCAGCTAGACCCCTTCGAGACCCCCCCCCCCTGCCGTACTAGTTGCCGTACGGCTTCTGAAGACCCACTTCAGACCCGCCACTCCTGTACATCTCCTGAAGACCCCTGCCAGCTAGACCGTTCAAGACCCGCCCCCCTTGCCGCATAGATCTTCAAAGACCCTTGCTAGACCCCTTCGAGACCCGCCCCCCCTGCTGCATAGATCTTCCAAAGACCTTTGCTAAACGCCCCCTCCGGCCTGCCGTATAGATCTTGCGAAGACCCTTGCCAGCTAAACCCCTTTGAGACCTGCCCCCCCTGCCGCACAGATCTTCCCGGAGACCCCTGCCAGACCCCTTTGAGACCCGCCCCCCCTGCCGCATAGATCTTCTAAAGACCGTTGCTAGACGCCTTCTCCGGCCTGCCACACAGATCTTCTGGATCAACACGTTAGCGCTTGCCCAGACGCACTCTAGATCTCTACAGGACTCCCCTCCTTCAACGTTCCTCGCCAGGTCTTCTCTGCAGGCCACGCAACGTTGCCCATCATGCAGGTCTTTCATTGACCCCCCAACGTTGCCCGCCAGACATCCCGCCAATGCTGCCTGCCATGCAGATCTTGTGGATGCAGTTGCCCGCCAGACCTTCGGTAGACCCTACCAACGTTGCCCGCCAGATCTTTCGCAGATCCGGCTCGCCCACGCGTCCTGCGGAAATGCAACAAATCTCGTGACCTCTGCGGAATTCTTGAAGGAATCTGAATTACACGCACAACCGTTACGGCCTTCTTGGTAGCTTAAACCTCGAGGCCTGGAGCACCACGAAGGTATAGCCGAACTATCAATCAGCGGTCAAGAGCTACGGGGCTTCCGCCAGTTCTGGTTAGTGAGCGCAGGCTCTATGTGTGCGTCGTCTCACCCTAAAATTTCTTCAGCATACATTAGCGGTAGCCATCCACGGTTTTTGGGTGCGTGCGTGGGTGGATAGCCGGCACCGCATGACCGTCGCAGAAGTGCGTACGTGACCGTGCGGCGGGGCGCGAGCCTGCATGTGCCTTTTTAGAGGTTGCATGCATGCGCGTGCCTGGTTTGGCTGGGACTGGAACGCTCCATTCCAGAATGGAGTGCGCGTGCCGTGACTTATCGGAGCAAGCCCCTTTGTCCGCTAAGTGTCTTCTTCCATAAATTCATGAAGTTCTTTCCAAATGCTCCTGTGCGTTTCAGGTAAAGGGGCGGCGCCTAGCCCAGCTGCCGCTAAGCTTGGTCGGCGTTGTCGGACTGTGATCCACTGCGGAGAAAGCGGTCGTGGGGCAGCAAGGCCTTTGCCCTGTTCAACCGGGGGAGACCGTCTCTTCACTGTTCTTACAGAACCTGTCGTCAGCGTTGGTGCTCAGCCTGTGACATGGGGTAAGCGGCGGCTTGGACCATACGTGTTAGACCGTGTTAGATAGCTTAGAGAACGTTGGGCCGCTGTCGTCATGCTTTCATCGCGAGTTCTTGAAGCGACTAAAGATGCTAAAGCAGGATGTAGCTCAGCCAGCTCTACTTGGAGATGTGGTGGAATGGACATCTGAAAGAATGTTGCAAGCTCAGAGCTAGGCGTCCAGTCAACAGTTACTAGCGACTCAGATTTGTAGCTAAGTTTTACTAGACGTTCCAGTCTGAGTGGGATGAATTCTGCCTCAGCCTGAGGTTCTATTTTAACTCTTGACAAACTCGGTCATGAACTTTCTTCTTCTTCCTATTTATCAAAGTCTAGGAGCCGAGGCTGTTCATCAAGCAGCTGAACATCCTTTCAGACCTTGTGATGGTATTCGACCAGTAGTCGGTCGTCTGTCCCTTGAAAGTTAGCCGCTGGGATCCAATGACATTGACGGTCTCATCTGCCCCCTCCAAGCTCCAGCAGACACCCAAGCCTACCCCTCCGGCGCAAAAACATGTCAGAACCCCCACAACAGTCTATTAAACACCCCCCTTCCACCGCCAAGCGCTCCCCCGCCCTGGGGCCCCGGACCCGGAGACAAAGACCGAAGCAATGAAGGGGAAGGGGGCGGCTCAAACCCCTTGTCCTCCTCTTCCGCTAGTTCCCCCACTTCTGCCCCCTCCTCCTCCTCTTCCTCCTCCTCTTCCTCCTCCTCTTCCTCCTCCTCTTCCTCCTCCTCTTCCTCTTCCTCCTCCTCCTCCTCCACAGCACTCTCCCCCGCAGCCATGGGCCAGGACTCCCCACCCGAAAGGCCCCCACAAGAAGGGGACGTGGTAGTAGTAACTGCCGGAGCCAACGAAGGGGGGGGGAAATACTTAGGAAGGGTCCTCAATGTCAGCAAAAAGCAAATCGAGCTCCACCTGTGAGGAGGAACTGGAGACACACAGAAGCCAGTGCCCGGCTGGCAGCCCACAGGAGAAACCAGCAGGGGGCGGGAGTTCTTCAAACAACTCCGCTTCGGCAGCACCAGACCACCAGAGGGCCATGAAGCAGTCACGTGGACCTTTCACTTCAGCGAAGGAAAGGGGGCGAAGGTCAGTGACACCGTATGTCCGGTCCGCAACTTCTGCTCGGATGTCTCTCAGCGCTTCCTCCACATGAAAGTGAGAAGGAGCAGCCAGCAGGGGGGAGGGCCTTGGCAGGCATACGACGAGGCGCTAGTCAGAGTGAACCGCATCTGCCGAGAAGCCGCAGCAGAAGAAGATGGCCAAGGCCCCCTGCGCAGCCAAACAGCAGCAGGAGAAGACGGCCAAGGCCCCCCACACAGTCAAACAGTAGCAAATAAAGATGGCCGAGGCCCCCCGCACAGCCAAACAGCAGTAGAAAAAGACGGCCAAGGCTCCTCATGTAGCCAAACAGCAGCAGGAGAAGACAGCTGAGGCCCCCCGCGCAGCCAAACAGCAGCAGGAGAAGACTAAAGGGGCCCCCCACGCGAGGCCCCACACAATCGACCACTGAGAGAGAAGAAAAGCAAGGCGAACGCAGGCATACGAGCAGCCGAGGAGGAGAAGCGCCCCCTGATAAGAGAGGAGGCCGACCGCCTCATGGAAGTAGCCTACGGGGCCCCCAGGGAGCCAGGAGGGAAGCCTCCCCTCGCTCAGGGAAGGTGGGAGAGAGAGTGGAGGCGTGCACAGCGTCTACACCCCAGCAGGCAGTACGCATTCCCCAAAAGGGGCACAGGGAGGAGGCTAGTACGGCTGACGTAATCCCTAATTGCAGGGATTAGGAGCGGGGACAACCCAAGCGAAGCGCTCCTGCTGATGCTAGACCTTACCCTCCGGAGGGATCCCCGTATCAAAAAGGTAAAGAAGGTACGGGAAACCATCGAGAGCAGGCTAAATTTGTGGGAGTAGGGGGAGAAGGGAAAAGAAACCCTCCTTCAGGAGGCAACCAAAATTAGCAGAAGAGCCCACAGCAGCAGTAAGAGGGGGGAAAGCGAGAGCCGATCAAAAAGGAAAGAACTCGAGAAGGCAGCAGGCCTCCCCGAGATGAGAAAATTTCGAAACTTCATCCAGGTGGAAGAGATGAGGAGGGACACATGGATACTGATAGGCCAAGAGAAAGGAAGAGTCCTGGACGGGGAAGATACCTTCACCAAGAGAGGACAAACCTACCAGGTAGCAGAGACCTTGAAAGCTAAACATCCCCCCGGAAAAATACCCCAAGCAGCAGCACTAGAAGCGATGCCCAGAGAGGGCCTCCCCACCCTCACACCCCTCCTAATCACCGAGGAGGACATCGCCGCAGTAGCACGCCGCCTCCAAAGCAGCGTGGGGCCGTCTGGATTCGATAGCACACAGCTCTGCACCGCAGTCCTGAGCCTAGAGAGGGAGAATAGAGAGTCAAGGGAAGAACTCGCAAACTTAGCAACAGAAATGGGGAGAAGGGTGTTCGAGTGGGACCAGGTGAAGGCACTCATAGCATGCCGACTGGTCGCGCTAGACAAATGCCCCGGGGTGCACCCGGTAGGAATCGGGGAGGCGATCAGGCGCCTCCTCGGAAAAACAGTGATGAAGGAGACTAGAGAGGAACTGCAGGAGGCATGCGGAGCTAATCAGCTGTGCAGTGGCCTCATGGGAGGCCTGGAAGGGGGAATTCATGCAGTGAGGGAGCTCTGGGAGACCTTTACACAGGAAGCCGGCGATGACCCCGAGAAGGCATTCAGAACCCTCTAATAGACGCCAAAAACGCCTTCAATGCTGCAAATCGCACAGTGAGGCTGTAGAATGCCCGCATACTCTAGCCCAGAGCCTCCACATTCCTCTTTAACTGCTATAGAGGGGATGCAGAGCTCTTCCTAAGAGGAACCCACGGGACTACCACCATCAGCAGCAGAGAGGGATGAACGCAAAGGGACCCGATGTCAATGGCAGGATATGCCATCACCATCCTCCCCCTCGTCCAAGCTCTCCGAGGCAGCGGGAGGGGGCAGACGGAAAGTGAGACACAGTCGGAAGCAAGCGGGTCCGGAGCAGCCAGGCAGCCAGAGAGAAACAGACAAAGATGAATGAGAGCAGACAGGTAAACAGAGAAACACAGTCAGAATCGAGCGAGAGCAGCCAGCAGGACAGAGAGAGTCAGACAAGGGCGAGTGAGAGCAGACAGGTAGACAGCAAGACACAGCCAGGAACGAGTGAGAGCAGCCAGCTGGACAGAGAGAATCAGTTAGGGGCGAGTGAGAGCAGACAGGCAGACAGAGAGACATAGCCAAGAACGAGTGAGAGCAGCCAGCCGGACAGAAAGAATCAGTCAGAGGCGACTGGGAGCAGACAGGCAGACAGAGAGAATCGGCCAGAGGCAAGCGAGAGCAGCAAGTAAAATTTTTTTAAAATGGTCTCCAACACCCAAACGGTCTCTAAAATTATGAAGTATCTACATATTTTCTAGAGCATTTTAAAACAATTTCTAATAATATTAAACATTGTTTTGTTGTTTAAACTGCATTTATAATAAGCTCAACTATCAAAATGTATAGCAGAATTAATAATGAGAATACCTAGGATGATACATATTATAATATAACTATACATTCACATACGTACATATATATGAATAAAATACGGAAAATTTATAATACTATAACTGATTCTTAAATTTGGTCTAATTCATGTTTGAAATTTGCTTTAAATAAATGAAAACAGTTAAAAAAATGAAAACATTAAAGTAATTTGCAGGCATAAAACGGTGAGTAGTTGTTTATATAAATAAACATTCATAAGATAGCATCTAGGATGGATGCAGGTGCACCTTCACCTGCCAGTATGTACCGCTCCAAAAGTTGGCACCGAAACCTACAGCATCTTTCGCACCGCATATCCAATGACTTGCTGCCAATGACTTGCTGAACTTGAAGCAATTGTTGTGCACGACGCAGTAGAAGTCCACTCTGGCTTCAATCATGAAACAGAATATGCACACACCAATTACACACACACATACACACACACACACATACATACACACACACACACACATATACACACACACACAGAGAGAGAGAGAGAGAGAGAGAGAACACGAACGTGCGAACCCGCACGACCACCTCTGTATTCCTCTGCCTCCTTTTGCCTTTTGCTTTCATCTCGTACTTAATGTTGCTTGCATGCACACGCACAGACGCACACACACACACACATACACACACACACACATACATACACACACATATATACACACACACATACACACACACACAAGGCTTCAGATGCATATCTTCTTGTTTTTCTTCTTTTTTTACCGTTTTCTACGTTTCATTCACCTCCCTCATACAGCTTTACACGCATGCACATATGTACTTATGCAGGCAAACACACCACACGCACACACACATACACATACACACACACACAAACACAGACAGACAGACAGACAGACAGACAGAGTGTGTGGTGGTGGTGGGGGAAAGAGAGGAACATAGGCTCGAAAAGAGTAGGCAGAGAAGCGCTGGGACAGAAGGAGACCGAGAAAGGGAGAGTACACACACACACACACACATACACACACACATACACACACACACACACACACACAGACACACACATACAGACACACACACACATACACACACACACACATATACATACACACACACACACACATACACATTCATACATACACACACACACATACACACACACACACACACACACATACACACAAACACACAAACACACGTTCACGAAGACATGCTGGTCACCAGAAGCAGAACCATATGTTGACATTACTTTTGTTATTCTCTCTCTCTCTCCCTCTTTTTCTCTCTCTTTCTCATACATAAACGCACAAACACACACACATAGACACATACACACATACACACACACATACACACACATACATATATATACACACACATACACACATACCTGCATGCATGAATTGTGTCTTGATTGGAATATAGGGGCATGCAGGCTCGTTGTTTCAAACACACAAGCAGTAAGAGCTAGTGCCAAAATGAAAAAGCTTTCCAGCATGCACGGACCCCCCTTCTCACGCATTTACACACACACACACACACACATACATCTACACCTACACCTACACCAATACATATACATGTACACACACTAAGATACACGCCCGCAGAGACGCAGAAAGACTCAAAACGGAAAGGAACGGAAAAGGCTGAAAAGAAATAGAGCTTTGAGAGCCTGGTAGACCAAGAACAAGCCGCTGACGCAAATGCCGCACGATGGACCCACCTTCTATATGGGTACTCAGAGATGGTGCTCCCCTCAAGTGGATTTACCTGAACGCATATTCAAAGGACATACACATAGAAAAGAGTTAAAAACAACAGCAAGAACAGGGACACGAAAAAAAAAAGAAAATTCAAAAGGTTTTAAAACAATCTGGAAACCAGCCCCTGAGGATTTGTTTCCTCACATACACATATACACATACACATACACACACACACACACACATACACACACATATACAGACATACACACATACGTGCACGCACACACCCTTACACACACAAACAGGAAACCCGGATAGGAGGCGGATGAGGGAGAACGGTGAGGAGTTCGGACATGAAAAGTGGATTGACCGGCGTCCCAAAGGGTGCCGGTGGCGGCTACGCTGCTCCCTTGGCCTCATTCCACTCTCTGTCCTGCCCCAAATTTCTGGTAGTGCCGTGACCCCCCCTCCTGGTTGTTACCGGAAAAAACAGGTCTGATTCTTCCGGTAAGGGGGAGAGTTTACCGATTTTTTTTGTCGGAAAAAAATTAAGAGTGGTTGTTTTGACATTAGTAATCGATTGGGACCACTTCTTTTTTTTTCTGACAAAAAAAATTTTTGACCCCCCCCCCTTACTGGAAGAATTAGACCTCTTTTTTCCGGTAACTCTCAGGGGGGGGGGTCACGGCACTACCAGAAATTTAGGGCAGGAAAGAGAGTGGAATGAGGCTAAAAGAGCAGTACAGCCGCCACCGGCACCCTTCAGAACGTAAGCCAATCTACTTTTCATGTCCCAACTCCTCACTGTTCTCCCCCACCAGCCTCTCACCAGATTCTCTGCTCCTTTGCCGCCCACCCCGGCCCACTTGTGACGCCGTCGGCCCTGGCTCCAGCCTCGGGCCCCACCCTATCCCCTTGTGGTGTGCCGCCGGCCCCGGCCCTGACCCCGGCTTCCTTTGCCAGTCGCAGATATTTATTGGACCCAAACGTTTCACTGCTCGCTCCAGCTGGCCCCACCCTGTTCGCTCGGAGTTCTCTATGACGCCGCTGGCCCCGGTCCCGGCCCCGGGCCTAACCCCCGAGTCTGGCCACCACCTCTGCCTGTGTCCTTTCCCCGGCCTCCGTCGATGGACGTCGCCCCGGACCAGCGCTCTGGCCTGCTTATCCCTAGGCTTACCCCCTTGATCCGCCCGCTCCTCCTCATTCCTTTGTCCCCCTTTCTACTTTGCGGGCATCCAGACGTTGCGGCTAGTGTTAAGGCCGGGGAAAGCTAGGACGGGTGCCAGGATAGGGGCCAGGTCATCTCGAGCATAGAGAAAAGACTCAAACACAGACAGGCATGCAGTGAAAGGGAGACAAACAGGGAGCGGGGGGAGCCAACCCCCCCTCTCCTCCCGTTGGCTCTCCCCAGGTTGCCATACTCACTCTTTCTCTTTCTAAATCATGCCTCTTTGATGCCCTTGACTGTTTTTGATTGGCAGGTATGGGTGCAAAGCGACGTGAGTGACACAGACCAAATAAAAACAAACCACAACGACTGATCCAGAGAGACAGCTATCGCATAGGTCTTCAAGCGCCGTTCCTGATCGAGCGCCCTCAAAATCAACGGAACCTGCATTCAATTGCATCTCCGAGAAGCAACAAAGCCAAAAAAGACGGTTCAAAGCAAACATCTGCTCGACAGTGCATCATGCACTAACCCACACAGAGAGACGGAAATGAACACTCACCAGAAAAAAGACGAAAGCAACCCCAGCTCCTCAGTAGAGGCAAAAAGGCGTCCCAGATCCTGCATGCAGTCACAGAGCAAGAAAAGAATGAAGTTCCAGGCGAGGGTCAGAGGTGTATCATGCTCCGACATGATGGAACGGCTTATAAGCTTTGAGGAAGATAAACGGATGAACCCACCAAAGAGCATGTGAAGGCCCCTCTAGCTCCCTCAAACAGCCCAGTGGAAGTCCCAAATCCTGCCTGCAGATACATACCAAGAAGATAAGGAAGTATGGGAGTTTGGACAAAGGTGGGCGAGTGTCTGATATGATGCAACGAGGGTCACGGCTAGCTCACGTCTGAGGGGAGACGGAACCTCAAACTCACCAGAAAGAAGACGAAGACAGCCCTAGTTCCCCCAGCGAGGCAAGCAAGAGCTCGAAAGCTTACATTGGGGCACGCAGCAGAACAAGACGTCGACGTAAGATTGGGAGCAAGACGACCCTCTCCAATTTTACCCACCTCACCTACTTGATAGAACGAGACGGGGAAATAAACCTATGCCAAAAAAAAAAGAGACGGCTGAGGTTCCATCTAAAGTCTGCTCCCTATGCGAAGCGTAGAGCAGCCCTGACTTCGACAAAGTGCGACCTGATCTGAGAACATTAGGAAACATGAGCGGTGAACAGTAAACACTTCATGGGCAGTATAAAGAGAAATATGCAGTGTGACTAGCTTATTAAAACCTTTGTCAAATCAGAGCTCATGCATGCTGCATCAATTCTACCATGCGCGTGCGTCAAAATCGGATTCCGATCCAATTTTAAATCCCCTTGAAAGCTTTGCGAGCCACAGTACGCGCAGCTGCCACGGACTATTAATTATTTGGGGGGGCGCGCGGACACAGGCTTGCACTCGGTCACGCACTGTCATACGTGCAGGCGCAATACATTTTTTCTACAGCACTCGCTAACTATGATTCATGAACGCAAAAATGCACTTGCAGAATGTTTAAAACTCTTTGTTTCTACTTTTTAACCACTGTTTACTGCCCAAACATGCCTGCGGGAGAGGGTTATTTTGGAGACCGTTTTGGTGTTGGAGACCGTTTTGAAAAATTTTTCCTTGCAGCCAGACAAACAGGAAGAAACAGACAGGGGCAAGAGACAGAAGACAGGAAGCCGAAGAGCACATACCCACCGCCACAACCACTCATACGCCAAACCAGACAGGAAGAGAGGACAACCCGATACACAAGACAGGTAGACAGGCAGCCGCCCTTTCATCATCTTCAGCTTCCTCCCCCATTTCATCCTCCTCCTCCTCCCTCCATGCCTCTTCCTCCTCGTCCTCCTCCTCCTCCTCCCCCTCCTCCCTCCACTCGTACCTCCCCCTCAGCTCGCCCACCAGCCCCACCCCTTGGCGATTCGCATCGCACAGCATCATCCTCTTCAACCGCCTCCGCGTCGGCCTGAAACGGAAGCGACTGGTTTTTCACAGCAGACAGATGGAATGCAGGGGTGGCAGCCGGAACGGAGAAGAAAAAGCAACAACAGCAGGAGCCTGATCCCCCCTAAAAATACTGGCACCAGCTCTGGTATGCGGATAACGTGTCCAATACCGGCTGGTTGCGCCAGCTGCGAGCATGGTTATGCGAGTTAGTCAAGAGGGGGCCCGCGGCAGGGTATGTAGTGGAGATAGACAAGTTAATCCTTGCAGTGCTCCCGCAATTTCTGCAGAAAGCCAAGGAGATTTTTGCAGAGTTCCCCGACCTGCAGATAGTAGAGGGGATGCGTCTCCTAGGGGGGCATGTAGGCATGGACACACACAGAGAGAAATGGGTGCAGGAGAAGGTGAAGGAGTGGGCTAGAAACGTAGAGAGAGTCGCAACAGCAGCAGAATTTACCCCACACGAAGCATACGCAGCCTGTTCAAAATCTTTGCAACATGAATGGAAGTTTGTGGCGTGGGTAGTGCCAGGGGCGGGGGGACAGATGGGGCAGCTGGAAGGCATGATCAGAGACCGCCTCATCCCTGCCCTGATGAAAGGACGACGGAACGGAGGGCCCCCCATCCAACACGACGTGTGGGTGAGAGACGTTGCCGCCCTCCCGGTCCGACTGCTAGGCCTAGGCATCCCTAAACCCACCAAAACAGCGGACAGGGACTACAAGACCTCAGCCACAGCCAGTGAAGCGATCACAGAGGCCATCCTTCGCGGAGAGGACATAGACGCAGACGAGCATGTGAAGAGGGGGCAGAAGGTAAGGGCAGCCTACAAAGAAGCAGTAAAAGAAGCAGTAGAGAAGGAGTGGGAGAGGTTAGGCAGCCAGTTAGGGCAGGCAGCTAGTGAAGACTAGTGTGAGGAAGTCAGGCAGTCAAAAGAAAAGAGGCAGTCAGGATGGCTGATGGCCACCCCCCTGAAGGAACACGGAATGAATCTCAGCCCAGACAAATTTTGGGATGCGATGACAATCCGATATCAGGAGAGGGTAGGGGGGGAGAAGAGCAGATGTGAGGGATGTGGGGGAAGGTGGAGTCTGTAACACGCCTTTAACTGCCCAGTAGGGGGACTGCCCACGCTGCGACATGACGAAGTTAACCATACATGGGCGAGTCTAACAGTAGAAGCATACCCCGCGGGAGCGGTTCACGCAAAGGAGCCGATCATTAGGGAGGAAAGGGAGGTACAGGGATGTCCGGCGCTAAGGGGGGACTTCCAAGTCCGGGGGGCCTATGCTCCACAGAGGCTGGCAATTTTCGATACCAGGGTGATAAACCCATACGCTGCCTCGAGGGAGAAGGTGACCTGGACTCAAGCCCTCAAAGTAGCAGTAGAAGAAAAAAAAAGGAAACATGGGCAGGCAAGCGTGGACAGAGGGTGCGACTTCACCCCACTCATGAGTGCGGTTGACGGGACGATGGAGGGGGAGGCAAAGATGTTCTTGAAGAGGGTGGCAGAGCGATTGAGTGAGAAATGGGGGCAACACGTGAGCAAGACGTACGGCCGGATCCGAGCCCGACTGCAGATTGCCCACCTGAAAGCGGTAAGCGCGTGCATTTGGGGGACCAGAGGAGTGCAGGGGGAGGGCTGGGAGCATAGTTGCACTAGTACAGTACAGTGTAAAGGCAAAACTAGTACAGTACAGTACAGTACAGTTCGAACGGCCTGCCCCGCTCTGCTTCACTAAGCTGGGCGGGCCGCCCGCTGCTCGTCCCACTATGTTTTTATAAGCCTTTAAGCTAAGTTTTAGGCTACTTAATTTATTGTAACTTAAAGTCTACTTTTCCTTAATATGTTTTTAGTAACTTTTTACTAGTGTTTTAGTGAGTGTTCATTATATTTTCATAGTAAACATAAATTAGAAAAAAAGATGGCTTCAAGTGAAGCCTCTCAACCATGGGAATACAAGGTTTTTGTTCCACTCCTTGGGTTCTTAGACGAGGTTTTCTATGTTGAAGTCGAGAGGCGGAGGAAATCCAGGGCAACGATGTCCTTGTAGATGATGTCGGAGTGGCGCAAGGCAGTACAGGCTGCGACGCCCCCTCTTCAGCTTAACTGTATATCGTCGGGGATGACAGCGTCGCACCTGTTTACAATACAGACACTCCACTTCCACCTCATGAGGCTAATGGAAGTGGTACCTCTCATTCAATTCATCATCAGACGAATTGATGATGATCCACTTGTATTGAGGAGCAATACTCTTCATAACAACTTGCAGGTACCCCTTACTTTCAAGCAAATCTTGAAACTCCTGTCTCTTTGACTGGTACTCTCTGTGAGCTACATATGAGAGCTGCTCAAGCCTGAGGTAACGAGAGGAGGGGACGTCGCCGTCACGTCGAACATCGTACTAAAAATTCTGGAAAAAAACGTCAGCGATTTTAGTGAAGCCCTGTGTGTGTGTATGTGTATGTCTTGTCTCTCTTGCAAGAGCGATGTGAAGCAGGCCTACAAGAAGCTGGTGGCTAAGCTGCGGGCAGAATGTTCATCAAAGGGTTCATCAGAGGAACGCTGGGCACTACAGAAGAGAGACCTAGATTTTAGGAATCCAAGGATTCGACCTTGCATCGGACAAGTCTGCCGAGGCATTTGATGATGAGCTAGATGGAGAGATGGCGGTTGAATACCTGAAGAGCATCGGACCGGAGTTCAGAAAGGCTCCTTTCTAAGTCACTGTAATTCATAATCACTATATCATAACTTAGCACACGTTCATAGAGCATTAACGTAGGTTAAGAAACCCCCTAGGACGCTAAAAATAGAAAAAAAAAATTTTTAAGGTCTAGTACAGTAGTACAGTACAGTGTAGATGTCATAGTACAGTAGTACAGTACAGTACAGTGTAGTACAGTGTAGTACAGTGTACTTGTGCAACTATGGCTGGGAGGAAAGAGGAGTAGGCAGTGCGCTGGTCATGACTGAGGGGTAAGAAGTACTTAGTAAATGCCGAAGAAGGCATTCGGATGGAGGAGCGTCAAGTATGAGGTCGCATGAGAGAGAGAGCTAGCAGTGAAAGCAGTAACCAAGACAGAAGGAAGTGACGAAAGATGTATAGGCCAGACGCTAAGAACAAACTTTAAGTCAATGCCCCAAAAAAGAAAATTGAGGGTTTTCCTTACCTAGTGGATAGTCCTTCTACCGGACTTTGTACCTATTACGCCTTTCGTCAAAATCTAAGATCTCTTCAATCTCCTAGTCCGAGTCTGCTTCTAGATTTGTTTCCATGCTAGATTGAAACTGCCGCGCGTTAACCCTAGGTTCAAGGTTGACCAATCCTCCTTTGGCTCTTAAGTATTGGCGGAGCAGATCGGCCTCCCTCGAAGCCGGTGCTTGGTAGTCAAACCCAGCCATCCACCGAATTTCCTGAACGTTCATCATTTTGACCTGTTCGTTTGTCTGCTTCTACTGTAATTCATGGGCTGCTTGGTTAGTCTCTTTTTCATATGGCTGGAGACCTATGGAAGATGGGATTCTATGTTCATCTCGAAACCATGATGACGATTTGGGTGGAAGGGCTACTTCCAGCCTGGAGTCTAAGACGTAATCCGGTGAGAATAGATGGCTATCAATTTGGTAGACTTGTTTTATGATGTCGTCCTGAAAGGATCGGAACGTTGCTAATACATATGCCCTGAGAACATTGATTAGCCACTCTTGTCGGGAGTTAAAGAGCCGGACTAGGCTTTTAAGCTTATAATCGCTGAATAAGTCGAGGAGCAGCCGTTCTAAGTGGTCGAGCCACGTTTGTATGATCTCAGGCGGAAACACTAGGATACAGATTATGTTGAAACCCCACGGATAGCATAAGTGGTACTGGTCTAGTCTACGGTCTGGGTTCTTTAACGTGCTACCAATTTTGATAAGCGAGGGAGACGCTAGGAATGGGTTTTCTAGCACATAGAGAATTGGACGGTTTGCGTTGATTAGACATGCAATAGCTCCACCAGCAGGCATATTTTTTTTCTTTTATCTTACAGGCCCGGGTGCAGAAGCAATGAGCCTCGCGGCGTATGTAAAGTATCACCTATGCACTCAAGACCATAGAAAGGCCCAAGCATCAAGCCGCGGCCTCCGCACATACGCACCGCACCCATATAAGCCAATCAATCAGGCATGCCGGGGCACTCAACACTGTATTGATCCATAGTAAATCCATGCAGCACAAATGCTTGCAATTTTATGCATGCAAGCAATCAAAGCATTATAAACAATAAATACAAGGTTCTAGCAAAGAGTCCTTGTCGAACAAACTTCTCTGTACGAGATCTCTCTCTAAGTCTCTGCACGAGATTTCTCCGTGGGGACATCCCAAAGTTCCCTAGGTACATTTATAGCTCTCCCACTGATCTTCACGGTACATTCCCTTGTACCGTCTACCTACATCTCCATCCATCTTTCCACTCCACTCGACCCTTTTTCTTCCTCGTGATAGGCAGTCAGCACTCTACCTCTTTCGATCCTTCCCTGTGCTGACTGTCTTATTATATGGTGCCGGCTCCCGGGATGGAACCGGGGCAGCCTTTTTTCACTTCTCACAAACTTTTGGAAGACCGATGGTCGTTTCTCTGTCTTTGGACGCCATCGTCTGACCTTCTCTTCTTTCCACAGATGTTTTCCTTCTCGAGGAATGTACGTCTATGTTCTTTGTGGCAGTGCCTCTCCACTCGAAGCTATCAACCACGATTATATCTCAAACCTCCTCTACTCCACTTCTCTTGGAGCTTCCTGCCTCTCTTTCTTTAGCAGTAACAGACTCATCGTTACGCACTGACGACCTGTCTGTACAAGTAACACCACACCTGCAGAACGCCCACATGCGCCCACCAACCACTTCCACTTCCACGCAGTAGCTTGGACATTTGCAGACCACCTTCACTCTGGTGATCTGCTAACCGCCTTCGCTTTGGCATAAACGCACACGCCCTTTCCATAATGCACAACGTGGGAAGGAGTGTGACCCAAGTCGGGCTTCCCGCCTGCATACCAAACTGAGAAAAACTCAGTATGCGGCTGCTACGTCCCCTCTGTGGCGTAGCAAAGATTCTTTTCTCCTCTGTGGTGGCTCTCATCCGCTGCGGTGGGTTTATTACAAACAACAAGGTCAGCAGGACGTACAAGGACCACTTACAAGCACTGGAGCCCAACACGCCGTCATCATTCGGATCTCTTCACGAGGGAGAAGGAGGCGGAGAGCATGTAAGGGAAGGGAAAGAAAGACAGACTGCACAGATTTTTTCTCTTCTCGCTTCAAGTTATAATTCACGATCATAAACATACACAAACATACACGTAGTCAAGCATTCACACAAACAAACGCGAAACAAATATTATAATAGTTAACCCACACAGCCATTGTACGCATGCGGGTGAAGTAACGCTCTCCTCTAGAAAGCTTGCTGTCTTTGCCCGTCTTGTTTCGCCTCGTTTCGCAGACACAAGAAGCAGGGCCTGGGTTTATGCTGTAATCACACACAATCCACACACTATCACATACTCAAACTTGCAGTGCAAAGCTAGCAAAGCATCGCACAAAGCGTCGACAACTTACCCACACAAAGCACGCAACCAAACATAGACACATTGTGCTCTCTTTGAATCCATTCAAATTTCCTTCTCGTCTATACTTGCTACTACTACAAGGAGGGAAATATACGTAATGAGACACACACGACACAGATACAAGAAAAGACATACTCACACACTTACCGTCGCATCTACCTCCTACACTACCACTGCAAAGAGAGGAATGCACGTAAAGTGTCACCTATACACTCAAGACCCTAAAAAGGCCCAAGCATCAAACCACGGCCTCCACACATACGCACCACACCCATGCAAGCCAATTAATCAGGCATGCCAGGGCACTTGACACTGTATTTAAATAATTTGATCTACAGTAAATCCATGCAGCACAAATGTATGCAATCTTATGCATGCAAGCAATCAAAGCATTACAAACAATAAATACAAGGTTCTAGCAAAGAGTCCTTGTCGAACAGACTTCTCTGTACGAGATCTCTCTCTAAGTCTCTGCACGAGATTTCTCCGTGGGGACATCCCAAAGTTCCCTAGGTATATTTATAGCTCTCCCACTGATCTTCACGGTACATTCCCTTGTACCGTCTACCTACATCTCCATCCATCTTTCCATTCCACTCGACCCCTTTTCTTCCTAGTGATAGGCAGTCAGCACTCTACCTCTTTCGATCCTTCCCTGTGCTGACTGTCTTATTACGGCGTGAGCTCGCATGTTTGACACTAAATTATAGAGATGTTCAGTAACCTGCCGATCAAAACACAGAAGCTCGGCGTTTTTGTTCCGCAGCAGAGAGTGGAGGGAACCACCGGTTTCAAACATGCGGTGAGCGTCTTACACTAGTTTTTGAAGGTTGTAAAGTCCTGCTAGTATTGAAGGAGATGCTAGTGGGGCAATGGTATCAAAGTCTATAGGTTTCCCAGAAGCTGCGCTAGGACTGCAGTCTGTACACGGACCACCAGACGGGACTCGGTGATGCGCTCCAGAAGCCCTTCATATCGAAGGGGGGGGAAGGACGGGAAGAGGCGGGAGTTGACCACACTTGGAGCTTGGAGAGTCCACAACCACCATCCACCTATGTGCACTAATGTTTGTACACAGTGTAAAACGCCCGTAGCTTGGAAACCACGCTCTAGTGCTGTACTAGGAGAAGGTTCAACTAGGTCTACCGAAGCATCATCTAGTAAGCTTTCGTCTAGCGCATCTAGCAGGCTTATCGAAGCCTCGACCACTTGCGTGCTACTGCATACAAACGGAACAAGATGGAAAGGGACAACTAGACTGCTGGTGGGGTAGTGCTGGCCAAGGAAGTCGGCGATGAGCGCTCGGACGAGCGGGGGGAAGATGCGT
>JAHBMJ010000877.1:0-36674 GCA_018398765.1 Chromera velia | reverse complement strand
GGGGGGGGGGGGGGGGGGGCGGTCGACTGGCTAGCATGCGTCAATCATGCAGTTATTATTTTTCTTGCTTCCCGGGGCCGTTCGCAAGCTTGCTTGCATCAGATGCATGCATGCATTGTACGGCCTATACAAAGCACCACCGCTGGGCTGGCTGGAGACTCAATCGCTTGACGGGCTGCTCGCACGGAGTATGAACGCGGGATCGATGAACGTGTGCGTCGGTGCACAGAATCAGTGATCAATACACAAAGTGATGCATTTGTTCTGTGCCAAGCAGAAGAAGCTCTGGAAGCAGTATGATTGGCATGAGTGGTTGCTATGAGAAACTCTAAAACGGAACTCCCTCAAAGAATGTCTGTTCAGGAATCTCTCTGTTTAGTCCACCACACTGCTAGCCTCGTAGTTACCTAACACAATAGCCCCGTACGCAGCTGACAGATTGGTTAGCAAAGCTTCTGGTAATATAGGGAGGCAGATGTGGTGTGGATCGCAAACTTTGTTGTATTGACGAACAGTCAGGCCAGACAGAGAATCCCTCAGGGGCCGCACTCTACATATAGGTAGATCATGACTCCTGACTTAAAAAAAAAACAGACAAAAATCTAGGAATGTTATACAAAAAGTTTCATAAAAAACCAAAAATTATAAATTACAGAGAATATGACAGTAACATTAGTTTTTATGTTAGGCTAGAAACATGCATTCAGTTTTATGAAAAACTTCGTGTCGCCAGGTTTTGTTGGGCTGTTGGGCTTGTTGTACTGTTGGGCTTTACCTTGCCAGGAAGCTGTTGGGCACCCAACACGCCCAACACACAACACGCCCGACAAGAAAGCCCAACACGGCCCAACAGCCCAACAAACACTCCCAACATGCATAACACGCACAATCATGATGATAAGAATGATTTAGAAGAATACTAGAACAATATGAAACACTGTTGGTGTTTTAGCAGTCAGCCCAGGTCGCCAGAGAGGACCCGGAAGCAGCAGCACCAGCCGCCATATTCATTTTCTTCCAAACAGTCCCCTCTCTGAATAATATTTGCGGAGCATAATAGTGGGAACTTTCCATCTTTTACCAGTCACACTGGGCCCAAAGTTCCACATGTATCCCTCTGCACTCACTTTGCCTTCACTATCTGCACTCACCACTCGATCATCCTTCCGGAGTACAAGGACTTTGTTGGCTGGGAGTGCACTGTCAAAGAGCACAGGAACCGGTTGCTCTTTGTTTGTATAGAGACGAGGACGTTTGGCTTCAGCAGAGTTCGATTCCTCATCATCCATTTTCTTCCTTCTCTTCTCTCGACTCTCACCAGCATTGATATTGACAGTGAAGAATTTGAATCATCTGAATATATCTCTTTCTGTGTTCTCTACAAGCCGTTTTCTCTTGCAGTCCAGACATCTGTTGGTTTTGTATTTGGTTGGGTTCATGAATTCTTGCGAGACAAACGGAAACTGACTGTCAGCACTGAAGAAATAAAACGTTTGATTTATCTGTGGAATGAAATTGATCACTCCGAAATGACTCCCGATGAAGGGGGATGACTTGATGAATGAGTTGGAAAGGTTAAGCACAAGGAGTATACATTTGTCTACATTGTGTGTGCAGGTCTGTCTCCATTTTCTTTGGTGTATTGTGAACGTTTTACGAAGAGTTTCAGGCTCATACTGCACCAATGTGCAGCGCTAAATGTCTTGAATGGTGTTTGTTGTATTCATATGCTTTGATACGTGGACCTGGCGTGTAAGACAAGCTTGTAGGGAAGGGAAAGGACCTTGTTGGGCTCTGTTAGGCACTGTTGGGCTTCATGACCTGTCATACAGCTAATGAAAGGCCCAACAGAGCCCAACAGACAACAAACCCATGCAACAGAACCTAGCAACACGATTTTAGACTGACATTTTTCAAGATTGAAGTTGAACTAGAGCTTGAGAATAGCCCAACATAACATTCCAGAATGTGCTTCATCTGCTAGTTTTAACCTTATAACTTGGGATATAATATATAGTGTAAAAAGATGTAGGAAAAGTTGGGGGTGAAGCTTAGGTATACATACAGTGCGGCCCTCTAGAAAGAATCCTTATCAGTGTACGTAAAGCCTATACTGAGAAGAGTGCAGTACCAGTTCGCTAGTAGAAAAAATTCGTTGAAGGAAGAGAGATTTCGTCTCCTTTGTGTTGTTTGTTCTTGAGTCAAAATTTGTGGTGGACCTGAGACTCTCTTTCAGATATGATGGAGCATGGTGTTTCTTTCTATTCTCTTTGTCTTGAGGGAGTCTTCGGTCTAGGAACTTAAGGTTGCTGGCCCGCTGGAGATGAGGGTCCAGAAGGATAAGCTTGAGGAGAGAGACCATTCAATCTGATTGACTGAAGTGATTGACTGACTGCCGTCTCTACCGATTATGCTGCAATGAAGCACGAGGTGTCCAGGCCTACAAGGAACATACTTAGGTGATGGAGGAGATGTTTTTGGTTGTTTTGTTCTGTAAGCTGTTTGGGCTAGCTGTTTGGGATGGAAGGAGGAAGAACATCTTATGAAGTAGAAGGTTGGTTGTGGTGACTGAATGGTGACTGAAGGTGTGTGGCCTTCTCTATCTTTGTTTGCAATCATCTGTGCCGCATTTCCAAACGCTCAGTTATGCCATAGGGGCACCGCGGTAGCCACACATCTTCAAGTCAGTGAATTATTGGATTGTTTTCTTTTGGTTGTGTATTGAAGTTGGGAAATTTATTTTGGGGGGAGGAAGAAGTGGGTGTAAGGGTGCGAGGTGAAAAAAAGAGTGTGTTGAGGTGGTTGGGTCTGGTGGCTGGTATGTCTGATTGTATCTCTCTGTACATCCTGATTGTATTGTGTCTTCGTGGTGGGAATGAATCATGGGGGCCACGGTAGTTGGGAAGGAAAGAGACTCTGAGAAAAGGAAAGAAGAGGAGAGGAAAGAAAGGAGGTTGGAGGTGAGGAGACTGATGGTTTGTTGTGGCGAGAGGAGATTGTCGAAGAGAAGAGATACAAACACAAAGTAAGAAGAGGTAATCAGGAGAAGAAGAGAAGTGACTTCGTGTTGGGAATGACAGTGGGGTAGGGAAAGGAGAGGCTGCATGTTTTCAGTGCTTAGGAACGGCCGCTTGGGGGCCGATGACTTCAGCCGGGATTCATGCAGGGTGAATGTTGGTGTGTTGCTTCTCTGGCTGTCTCTGTACATCTGTTATCTTCATATTGAGAAAGAGCAAGAGTGGAGTAGAGAGTGCAGAGTGAGTGACCATGGCGCTGACGTAGCAAATGAGAAGCATGAGAAAAAACGAGACTGTTAATTGTAGTGAGGTCGCACCCTACGCAATCCCTACATATCTGTCATTATTCTTGATGGCTCGTGAATATTGCATACGTATAATTGTGCAATAGTTGACGAGTCGATTAAGAATTGAGTATTATGAAAGAAACGCCGAAAGAAAAAGAAAAACGATCGGAATGTCTGAGTGAGAAACTGTGATCAAAGAAAGGTGTGTCTTGACACAGCGGGAAGGAGGAAGCCCATATCAGATCAGAAGTCATGACGCGCTTCAGGGAGGCCTTTGTCTTTATCTGTTACTCTCTTGCATGTGGTCTCTCTATGAGTATTCATGTGCTTGAGGCAGACACTAACATAAATAATTTTCTGGTTGTGTTAACCTGTGCTCTTAAAGGGTCACCTCGTAAGAGGGAGTCTCCTGAGCATTCATGTTTTGAATCTGGTGTGCAGTTTGGGGCACAGATTCAGTAATGAGGAGGGCGGTCTCTGTAGAGAAGCAGGTGGTCACTGTATGAAGCAGAGAAGGAAGAGGTGATCACAGGGTGGCCGAAAATATCTGGTCATTCAGACATTCTCGACACATTGTGTGAAGTCGCTGTGAGGAAAAGAATGAGGGGGGTTGGTATCGTCTGGCGGCGGACGGTTGGCATCTCTTGTATGTCTTTTGATACACTGTGCAGTCGTAATACCAGACTCCTGTATGATCTTGAGCCAATGCACTATGATGACCCCTGTCTTGCCAGGATCAGACAGTCACAGTATGAGAAGTGCAGAGCAGAGTAAAGAAAGCTAAAGCTTGAGGTCGCGCCTCAGCATGATCGTAGCAAAGCGCTAGAGCAAAGCATGCACCCGGTCCGTTGGCGACCACATTTGCGCGTGTGTGCTCGCAGTCGACCCGAAGAGTCAAGAGAACGAACGAACGAATGGAAGTGTGTGAAGGTGCATATAGCTGCACATCATTAGCAACGGTTATGCAACTCGGCTTGCGCATTAGGACAGGCCTGAGGTGAGCGTGTGTGGCCAAGCCCTGTTCAGAAGAGTAAGCGCATGCATCACAGTCCTCGGCGCAAGCAGGTGGCGCGTGCTATGATGTTGTAGAAGAGTTGGGCCTGTTGTTTGAAACTCTGGGGTCACTGTTTGCTCTGTTAATTATGTTTTTTCGGTTTGTGTATGATGGTGTATGTGGTGTGATCGTTTTGCCCACCCTACCCACCCAGCGAGCAGACAGATATAGGGATGTGTAGGGTGAGATGGTGAAGCGTATATTTTTTGTATGTGAGTGAGAGTGTGAGCCGAACGTGGACGTCGGCCTTGGCGAGCGGGCAGATGTAGGGCCTGTACGAGGCGCCACCGCTGGGCTAGCGGGAGACTCAATCGCTTGATAGGCTACTCGCATGGAGTATGGGCGCGGGATCGATGAACGCGTACGTCGGTGCACAGAATCAGTGATCGATACACAAAGTGATGCATTTGTTCTGTGCTAAGCAGAAAAAGCTCTGGAAGCAGTATGATTGGCATGAGTGGTTGCTATCAGAAACTCTAAAGCGGAACTCTTTCTAAGAATGTCTGTTCAGGAATCTCTCTGTTTAGCCCACCACACTGCTAGCCTTGTAGTTACCTAGCACGATAGTAGCTGACATGCATGCAGTGTCTTTCACCAAAAACCCGGCCCTGATCTGACGCAAGCAAGCTTGCAAATGGCCCCGGAAAGTAAAAAAAATCAGAACTGCACGATTGACGCACGCCAGCCATGTAGCCTTATGCCGACCCCCCCCTTCTGCGGGAAAAAAGCATGTGCGGAACCCCCCCCTCCTTCAGGAAAAAAACCCGGGGGTAAGTGGAGATCCGAAACCCATCTGATGTACGCATAACCCAAATTCAGCCTTTCGGGGCCGGGTTTTTGGCGAAAAACACTGGCAGTGCGCGTGCATGCACGTGTGGGCTGGGGTATTTTTGTTTTATAAGTGCCCTCCGCTTCGCTTTCCGGGGCTATCTGACATAAGCAAGCTTGCGAACGGCCCTGGAAAGTAAGAAAAATGAGAACTGCACGATTGACGCACGCCGGCCAGTTAACCGCGCGGGTGGTCACGCCGACTCCCCCCCCTCCTCCACGGGAAAAAACCCCGGGGGTAAGCTGAAACCCATCTGATGCACGCATAGCGCAAATCAGCCTTTCGGGGCAGGGTTTTTAGCGAAAAACACTGCATGCATGCATGCATGCATATGTGGGCTGGGGTATTTCTGTTTTGTAAGTGCCCCCCGCTTCGCTTTCTGGGGCCAAAGGCTGATTTACGCCATGCGTGCACCAGATAGGTTTTAGCTTACCCCCGGGGTTTTTTTCTGGAGGGGGGGGAGAGTTCCGCGGCTTTTCCCGCAGANGGGGGGGGGGAGTCGGTGTGACCACCTGCGCGGTCGACTGGCCGGCGTACGTCAATCGTGCAGTTCTTATTTTTCTTGCTTTCCGGGGCCGTTCGCAAGCTTGCTTGCATCAGATTGGCGCGGCGTACCCCAACCGATGCATGCATACATGCAGCACCAAGTGCATGCGCTCGCCGATGAGCCTACGCGTGTGTACTGCAGATGGCGTGGAGTAAAAAATAGTAAAAACACTGAAGCCAGAGCTTCCTCGTTACATTATGAGGTTGTAGGCATTGTCAGAGCTGCATGTAGTGCACGCATGTCGAGCGTATGGCGCATATGTATGTGCATGCATGCATTGTATTAAATGATTCACATGCAAGTCAATTCAGAAGTACAGTCTTGCCTGTGTATAAGGCTAAAGAGGAGTACGAACAATGCATGTCCGACTTTCAGATCTTATAGCCCCGTACGTTAGCAGCGCCATAACTCTACATAGCAGTAGAGTAGGTCGGTCAGGGACCGATCTGTTTTGTTCATGATCAGAGACAAATCTCTGTATCGTTGAACGGCAGACGGCAGGCATTCTTTCACACCAGACGACGATCTTCTCTGGGTGCATTGAGTCTATTCGCTTTTCAGAGTTCTTGTAGGTCTTTCTCTTGTTGTTGCAATAACGTTGGGGCCACATAGAGAAGTGCGCCCGATTTTCTATGCAATTGCATTCCTCGTGAAGAGTGTAGAGGAACTGAAGGACGTCTCCGTTGCGACCCTGGATAACCGATACGAGTCTGTTTGTCTTCTTCTGTCTGGAGTCGCTGAAGAAATGCAGCGATGGTTGCCCTCAGGGTCTATGGGCAAGAAGAAATGCAGAGCGAGGAAGGGTTGCAAGCAATCGAAGGACATCATTCAGAAGGGTTGAGACGAAGAGCCGGAAAAGAAAAAGAAGACGCGTCGTGGTTTGCGTTTTTCAAAGACCCAATGGAATGAGAAGGCCCTCGGACAGACACACAGCAAGAGAGATGGGAGGAAATCGGATAACGACCAGACTGCCTCCCCAGTGAAGCAGAAGAAAGCAGATGGGTTCAAGGCGCACAGACCTTTACACACTTCGCATACGCCTACAGACGACTGGGGACCCCAACGCCCTCAGAGTGATGTTATGGTGAGTGAACCCTAAACAGCAGCAAAGAGCTTCACAGCGACACTGGGTTTTCAGGGAAGTGACCAAGGAGGAGAGACCCCATTCGTTCAAACTGCAGGGACGACGTTTAATTTTCAAGGGTACAGCAATGTAGAAGAATCTGAATTCGAAGCAGTATTGCCGGTAGGTCTTTCCGGACATAAGGATGCAGACATGGGAAGCGGAGACAGTCAGTGGGAGATCAGTCAGAAAGCAGCATCCCTTTTCGCAGAGTCAGCGCCGTTCATTGCCAGAGAAACTGAAGTTGCCCCCATGAGGATTAGGAGAATAGAACTGACCCAAAACGCAGGAAAGACAGAGAGAAAGAGAGAGAAGCAGAGAGCAAAGAGAGGGGCAAAACAAATAGAAAGACATGTAGCGTTGCTGAACACAATCCGCTCAGCTCGCGCTCAAGATCATGAGATGCCTCCCGGTAGAGTTCCGTATAGAGAGGGATTCAGTGCACAGACACCAGAAGTGGAGAGACGAGTTAGGCCTGTCTGCACTGGAATTCGATCAGGCCTGATGGAAAGAAAAAGAGTGCAACTGGTATTCGAACACCAAGAGCGAGAACGTACTACCGCTTTAAACGTGATAAGGCAGAACATGATGAGGCAAGAGCGTTCAGGTGTGACCAAATGGAAGGGGTATAGTGGACAGTCTTGAGATCGGATTGAGGAGACGGTATTCACCCCGCTGTAACAGTCCCATTTGCGTGTTCGATCATCTGTTCCAGGCATGGAGCCCATTTATTTTTTTTCCAGCTGCGTCTGCCTTTAACTTCATCTGCATGGCCGTGCGGACACGGTCTGGAGGAGAAGGGGCATGTGTATAGGTAGGAAAGAGGCAGTGCATCTTTGTCCTTTCACTTGAGCAGAAGTGAAATGCAGGATGGACAAGAAAAAGAGAGATGAAAGCATATGAGAGAAGAGTCGAAAGACACAAGAAGAAGAGCAGACAAAATGTTCCAAATCGCCAGGCAAAAGGTTCAAACATCATCAAACATCCCGAACCCGGTTCTGATAATACTCTGTAGAGACATGCACGTCAAGCCTGATCGCTCTCGTTTTATGAAATAAACCTCGCAACCCCTGTCTGAGTTCAACAGCTGAGTACATCCATATGAAAGTGTCGGAACAACACTCTGAGGGAGGTGGCACGTTACATTATGAGGTTGTAGGCATTGTCAGAGCTACACGTAGTGTGCGCATGTCGAGCGTATGATGCATATGTATGTGCATGCATGCATTATATTAAATGGTTCGCATGCAAGTCAATTCAGAAGTACAGTCTTGCCTGTGTGTAAAGCTAATTTAAAAGAGGAGTACGAACAATGCATGTCCGACTTTCAGATTTTATAGGCCCATACGTTAGCAGTGCCATAACTCTACGTCCCTAATCTGAAGAGAAAGGGTGAAGAATTCCTTGGACTCGCACTTCCAACTTCCAGTTGGCAGTGTCAAAGTCCGTCTCCGGGTCACCCTCACCAACATATACAGCGACGACATGCTAGAATTGATGTGCTCTCTCGATCTTTTTGCACAACTCTCTCACTTCATGCTTCAACCCCCGGGCAGTAAACTGGGGAGCACAAAGCGAGAGGGAGCAGAGACTGTTCAGTGCCTCATTGAATTCGACGTCTCCAGTCTTCGCAAACTGTCCCCTCAATTCTTTCATCACTACTTCCAGCTTCCCCTGCTCGTCTTCAGCGAGGGTGTTGATTATTGCACTCAACTGGGGGTATTTCTTGACCCCGCTGATAAAGACGTTAGCTTTTTTGGCCTCACTGGCTTTTTGCAGGGAACGGGCTGCGAAGCGCTTGAAGGAGGAGAAAATATTTTTGAGCTGCTCAAAGGTGGTAGTAGGAGGCTTGGCGTCTGCATCAAACTTCAGCTCACACTTCCACTCTGGGATTTTCTCACAGCATCCTGCAGCACCGAGCTGCCCATTGATATTTAGGAGGGTCAGTCAGGCATTCTCTACTCTCGCCGTCTCGAGCTCTCTGTCTTTCTCTCCTGACTGCTGCTACAGGGTCCCCATAGCGTCCATCAAGGCATTAATTTGATTTTGAAGGGTTGCTGGGCTTGGAGGGGGGGCCTCCTGCATTAGTGGAGAGAAGGGGTACTCTAGCTGGGAGTCTTAAAGGGGAAAGAGAGCAAAAAGAGGGAAGTCAGTATCACCTATCTTCTTTTAGCTCCTTTGAACGTTAAAACAAAAGTGACTCTCTAAAAATTCTTTTTAAAAGGGACTGAAACGAACCATGCTCTGTTATCATGAAGTGTACGTTCTTAAGTCCTTTAGGCTAGCGCCTATACTGTTAATAGACATGTTCTACTGCTTAGAGAATGATAGAGAGTTGGTGCTTCTTCACTAGGAGCCCTTCTGTCTTCGTGCTCAATCTGATTCTATTTCTACTGCGAAACGGCTTTCACTGCCGTGGCCCCGGCTGGTATGCCAAGGCCCCTGTGAACATAACAGAAGGAAGGTGAAAGAGAAATTAAGGATTAGGATTAGGCTTAATCTCCAAAAGATTGGCCTCCCGCCCCAATGCTGAATGTCCGACGTACGGCTTCCAGGGAAAGCGCCTAGACACATCAGACCTCCCTGGCCGGCCCGCACAGGTCTAGCCTGTGCTGCAAACGGATCACAGTGAACAGTCAATCACCTGCGTATGTATGCGAGAAGGCTCACTCCATTCTAAAGCAGGGTTTGAAAGGGAATGATCCCAGAATTGCAGAGAAACGGCTCGAAGCGAGTTCCAAAACCTCGCAACATCCCGTCCTCCTCCTTTTTCCCTCCTCTTTTGCTTCCTTTGTATCGCTCCACACCCTTTCATGCATACTCTTTAATTCTTCCCTCTCTTGCTTTCTCACTTTTCCAAGTCTCTTGATACAGCCTATCTAACTCTCTTCTTAAAGTTTGACTCAAATTGTCTCCCTTTAATTTTTCTTTTCCATTCTCGCACTACCTGTCTTTTCATCATGACGTCTTTCAGAAAAGTATTGACATTCTTATCGGCCTCATTCAAAAGAAAAGAGAATAGAGCGATCTTGTCTACTTTCCCTTCACCACCCACTTTCTATCTGCTGCTATTTACAGCTCTCTCCTCTCTCCCTTTCACCGAACTCCAACGTGTCATCAAAGCTTGCAAGCAATCTGCCCTCTCTCCATCATGTAGAAGGCATTCAGTCAGCACATGGATTTCATCTTCGACTGCTTGAATGTTAAGCAGGTCAGAGCAAACCATACATTTCTTTTTCTGTCAATGGGGTCCCTCTGTCTCCTTCTGTTGAGAACTTCCCCCTGTTTACCTCCAAGTTTCTCTCTCCCACCCGAAATATAGCCTTTCTTCTCTAGACAGGTTAGGGAGCTATCTTTGTGTAGCGGACGGGAGTTCTCCCTATCTTATCTCTATCTAATGAAATGCTTCTATCTGTATCTTCTCTCTTCTTGCTGTTGTGAAGCCACAGATTTAGGCGATTTCCATTGGATAGAGACGCATAAAAAAGCGAACACAGAAAGTAGAGATGTTCTGGCGTCGTTTGCACTTGGATTGATCTTTGGATTCGGCTCTAGCAATCAGTTACCAACCCAAAGCATGCAAAGTAAACAAAGAATGTTGGTTGTTCACGGTTTGGGAGAAACCTCAGGCAGGCCGCAGGGTGCGGTCTGAAGCCTCAGTATGGGGCGCACCTTTGCCGTTCGCAGGGGCGACTTCTGGTAGAACGGTGACAATGCTCTACCTAGGGTACCAATTAAATCACTATCACTAATTCTGTCTAGAATTCTGTAAATCAAAATCAGACCGAAGACCAGCATGCAGCTGGGTTTCTGGGGGGGGACTTCAAGTTCTGAAAGCTATAGCCTGAAAAGAAGACACGTGCACTGGCACGGGACGACGGGCCGTCGACGGCCGAGAGCCCCAAACCATGCACAAGGCTTTGCAAGACAACAACCCACACATTTCTTATGGTGACGTCAAAATGATGACAGATGCATGCACGCGCCTTATCAACTTACACTCACACACGCAGAAATCAAAATTACAAACATTCCTTTCGATGCAAGCCTTTCGATGCAAGCACGAAGACGGGGGGTGGTGCTACTACCATTTCATCATGAAGCGTTGACACCAATGAGACGATATTGCCTCGTCGCGTCGACGGGAGCTGGTGACAGAATATGAACGTGTCTGTTGTCCTCTCTCTCTCCGTACAATCACACCTGGTCTAGCACCTGGTCATGTTGTATACTGCTCAACTGCTGACATCCCAAAACCACTCTGGTAAGGTCCAACCAAAAACTGATTCTAGCTCCAACCAAGGCATGATGCAAGGCAGCCAAGCCAGGCCAATTGATGGAGACACTGCCATGCAGACAGACAGACAGACAGCTGCATGGGCTGACCGTTGATGGCGCGAAGAGAACAAAATAGACAGAGGTGACTAACAGCCGAGATCAACAAGCAGACAGACAGGTGGGCAGGCAGGAAACAAGGCAGGACAGATGAGAGTTGCTGTCCGACAATTTCGGCAACTCTGCTCATAAACCAGTAGGATGAAGATGTAATTATTTCTCCCTCGATCAATTGATCCATACATCCATCTGTCAATCCATAAGCTGAGCGCAGGCAAGCCAGCTCATTCGCCCCAAACTCCCCTGCAGTCCCTCTTTTCTCTCTCCGTATCGGACGAACATTCATCAATCTTCATGTTGGACGTTCAATCAACGAAAAACCTTCGAACGGTGGCAAGGCGACAGGATCGTCACTCTGCCGAACGGGCACTCTAAAAAATCAGATGAACCGTCGACTGCCTCGCAAATTCATTTCTTCTCTTCTACTCGATTCCACCTCAGCGTTACGCTTTCCCCCCTTGCCCTTACCCACTCAAAAAGTGAGACAGACGCACAGAGAAAAAACAACAGAAACAATTCAGATGCACACGAGCAGATTGACTCACTGGCGGACCCTTCCTTTCCAGACTTGGTGTGTCTGTGTGTGTATGCGCGCGCGTGTGTGTGCATGCATGCAAACAGGAGAACTCAAAGCCCCCCTTCCAGTTTCATCCCCTTCAGATGACAAAGATACACCCTATGGACGAAAGAACGAAACCAAGAATGAATAAATGATCAAACGAAGACATGCATGCAGACACAAAGGAAGGAAGCATCGATCTTTGGAATGAATTTGACCGACGATGAATTGTGCCACACATTGACCAGAGAGACACACAAACGCATACACGCACAGAAATAGAACTTCATTCATCTCCATGTAGCATGAAAGAAACACATTCCTTCTGCCAATTGCGGACCCACTCACCTGTAAAACAGCAAACCAACGAAATGAAATACATGGACATTCATGGATACCTGGCCTGCTTTCCCCCTTCCTAATTCCCTCCCCCCCCTTCTGCATGGGAGTATCTCGTTCCCCCCCTCTCTTCCTCCAAGCCTCTTGTCTGTCTGCCCGTCTCAATGAGAGACACTATGCCTGCATGCTAGAAGGAACGAAAAAACGCCAAACCGATGTGTGCATATACTCCGAGCACCACAGCTCTGTCTCTACCATTTTTTCCTTCACCCTTCATCTTCTTAAAAAGCCCCCTCTGTCCACCCCTGCTTCTCTCCTCTCACATAGAACTCCTCCCGGCCCGCAGGCGCATAGAGGAGGACGAGGCAGGAACCCCCAACGAACGGGACCGCATGTAACTTCCCTGCCCCCGCACCTGCCCACCAGATCTCAATCCCAATCCCCCCCCCTGATGCTCCCCAAAATGGACCCCTCTGCTATCTTCCCTCCCTCTGGCCGTGCCTGGAGGCGGCAGGCAGATGTCCCCCCTCTGCACAAGTCTGTCCTTGATGTTCACAAGGAGACGCTCCGTGCGATCTAGACGGAGCTCGAGACCCCGCATAGAATCCTGCACGACAGACGAGTGTCGCACTGACTCCTGCACGTCCTTGTTGAGCAGCAGAATCTGCAGTTTCAGCGAGGGGATGTGGAAGAGGACATCCAAGATATCCTTCGGCGTCGCAGTCCCCTTGTGTTTGTACTTCTGCATGTTGTGGACCAGAAAGGCCAAAGGGACCCCTGGGTCATCCTTTCTGTTCAGATTCTGGCTAGACAAGGGGTGCATCTCGAACAGACTCACGTAGTACACGCGTCGAAGATCTGCTTCATCCAAACCAAATCGGTCAAGGATCTTTGGGAACTTCTCCCCACCCACATCCAACATGCAACGCAAATCCTTCCAAGTGACCACCTCAGAATCGTGTCTCCTAGTGGCTGTCGCGAGACGCGCTAGGGCTTCTTCGGTTTGGGCTTGGGAGAGAACGGCATCCCCTGGGGGGCCGCCAGGCAGGTCTACGGACAGGTCGGAGGCTTGGGTGTTCTGGGCTTGCAGTTGGTTGGGGGCGCGGTCAGTGCGTCTCTGTTGGAAGTGACGAGAGACGTCAGACTGGCTGCGCCCTCCTGCTGTGTCATACAACAGATCTCCGTCAGCCTCGGGGTCCTCATCCCTGTTGGTCAGGGAGAGGTTGCCTGTGTCTGTGCGGTCAAAGGCTTTTCCCCTTGTGCCCAATCTGGCAAGACTCTGGCTGAGCCCTTCTTCAAGAAAGTGCTCAGTGCCTCTCTCGTCGAGCTGTGCAGAGTCGGAAGAGGAAAATCGTTTGGGAGACTGGAGGGGAGAGACAGCTGCGATGGCTGCCTCCAGACGATGGGAGTCGACAGACAAAACTTCGAACTCTGCCTGAGGCTCTGCGACACCAGCACTCAAAGCAACACCCCCGACAGCGGTTTCTCCTTCTCCTTCTGCGGGCCCTCCCACTTCCTCTCCTGAGTGTGAGGGCATACCGGTGAGGAGCACGCTACGGGTGTTGGCTGTGGGGGGAATTTCTTTCTCTCCCTCTGCTTCTGCTGTGGGATTCATCTCTTCAGGCAGAGCAGCAGCAGCGGCAGAGCGGCTCTCCCTATTGACAATCGGAGCTGCCGTACTCGGACTCGGACGGTCGGCTGCGGTCTCACCCCCTTCGTTTCCTTCAAAGGGCACATTGTCTGAGGAACCCTTCGTTTTCTGTTCCCCCCCCCCTTCCTTGTTGTCTTTTGTGCTCAAGAACAATTTGCGAAGGGCGTTTGTTGAACGGAAGAACTCAATCTGGTCGAGAGCCTTGGTACCCCCAGAAACCTGCAAACAAACAGGGAGGGAAGGTCGTTATGAAAATTATCCGGTGAGGGGTACGTCGTTTGAAGCAAACAGCAGACTCACAACAGAGAGAAGCACACGAGAGAGAAACGGGGAGAACAGAAGAGAAAGAAGAGCAACTCTTCGGAGCAAAACTTCAATCACGAACCCAAGCAACATTCACGTACCGTCATTGCTGAGTCAACAAGGACAGCAGTCAGCAGGTTCACCACAGCGTAGGCGGAGATGCCAATGAAGACCGCAAACACGAACGCAGTCCACGGGCGCCTGCGCGCGCGCGCGCACACACACACAAACACACACACACACACACACACACACACACACACATACATACACATACACACACACACACACACACACACCGTCAACAAAAAATGCGTGCAGCAATGCGCTCCCGATTTTTCATCCTGCCCACCTGTCTGGACATGAATTGTTATGGAGACAATGCAGAAAAGAGCAGAAGCCTTGGCGACAGCAGCCTGGCGGACTCTTTTTCCTTCTCTGACTCTGCCTGTGCTCTTGTTCACAACAAGAAAAAGGAGAGAGGACAAATAACCTCACCCTGCCCCCGCGTCCCCCCCCCTCTCCCTACCTTCTCGTGACAGGGTCGACAACATCGGGCCACCCTTCGAGAGTGATGATGCGGATGAAGGAGATGAACGAGTTTCGGAACATGAAGAAATTCTGGCAAGAGTGGCACAGGCCATCGTCATCCACGACCCCGGAAATGCAAGGACAGTCGGAGTTTCCGTAGGTGCTCGACAGTTCGCTATGACAGGCTTCCTTGTCCGCTTGGTCGACAGAATTCAAGCACTCATTCAGGTACTCGGCAGTGATGCCACTGCACTTGTCGGCAAACTGTGTCAAGCACTGGGTGAGGTAATTGAGCTCGGCATCCGTTGATCCGTGAAGTCTCTCCATGTCAGTCTCGTCATCGCAGTTCACCCGCATGCCTGCAGCCAGGTGCATACACGGACGGTCACGCACACAGCCCAGCAGCATACAAACATGTACACACAGATGGGCATGTGCGAATACAAGCACACATCCAGCAGAGTAGTGCAAGCACCGTTAATTTCGATTCCTGGTTCTCTGAAAAATTCTCATCGCACTCAATTACTCTGCCGAGAAGGAAAAAAGGATCCGTGCCGATTCGCCTGGAAACTCCAACAGACACATACCAACGAATAGAGAGAAGACCGTCCAAAAAAAAAAAAAAGACAATTAAAGTTGGAGGAAGATCAGATGCCAAGATGAAGGGGAACTCTGGCACTTCCTTCGTCACGACTCAGCAAACGAAAGTGATCTCGACTCAATCAGTGATTCTAGTCAGTCGTTGACTCATCACACACAACTCACAGAGAGAAAGAGAGACAGAGTGAGAGGGTGGGGAAAAAAGGGATAGATTGACAGAAAGAGAGAGAGCGCCAACCAACCGTGCAAAAAGCTATGAGTCTCGGTGTACATGGCACAGAGCTGAGGGGGGAACATTTTGTGGTCCGAGTTCACTACTGTCGTCATGATGGCAGCAAATGACACTGACAACACGATGAAGAGCACCATCCCGAAGCACAAAATCTTCAAAGAACTCCCGAAGGCGCTAATCAGCAGCCACAATTCTCGAAGAGCCGGGATCCATCCAACAATCGCGGCCACCCGCGTCAACCGGACCATCCGAAAAATGATCAGTTTGCGTGCGACCGATTCCACCACGTTGTCGTAGTTTTCCGAATTGTTTTTCATTTGGTCCATCTCGAAGAGGATGAACGCCACCAGCCAAAAGATCCAAGAGAAAATGCACACGAATGCGTCATAGTACTGCAGACAGCAGAAGAGGATGAGTCAGAAAAAAACAGATATGAATTTAATGAGACCACAAATGCAGCCAAGTCGGAGGACTAGGTCAGCAGTCAAGTCAGATGAGAAGTTAGTTTGTGCATCAGTCTTCATCTGCAGGTGACTGTTTGGACCTGCAATCAGCCATGCTTGGAACACCATTGTACACTTTTCTGGATGCACAGATTAATGCATGCGCCGCTATCTGTGTCACCCATAACCTGCAAATAACGCCGGTGGTACACAGTACCTTTCCGAACCCATTTTTAGCTCGGAAACTGTCTCGTTGACGCTGTGTCAGACGGGAGCATACTTCACGGACAGATTTGCTACATGAAGTGACTGTTGAGGAGAATCCGGCAGAGAGCTGAAGAGAACAAGGTTGTGTACCTGGCCTATCCTACAGAGACTCAAGCGAAGGGCTCAGGGCATAGATCCAGTATGTGATCTGTAGAGAGAGCGTTGACTGACGTTGTACGGCTCACGAAAAAACTCGCGGCGGAGGAATGAGATCTTCAAAACAATTTCGACGAAGAACAGATTCACCATCACTGCATACACACAGAGCGGCAGAGAGAAGCAGTTTAATCTCACAAGGCTGACATGTGCTGCATCGGCATACACTCTCCCTCCCTTTTCGGAGTTGCCTTTTCTTCTTCACTGGGGAGCCCTTTCACGCTTGCGCTGTCTCCACGCCCTACCCTTTCAACACACAGGAATGCAAGGACATCGAGATGGAAAAGTTCACTTCTATCTCGAACGAAGTGGGAGGACGGCAGCCTGATTCAGAAGGTTAAGAAGGCGTGTTCGAAAAAGGACAAGACTTCTGCCATTCTGAAAGGAAATGCAACCGCAGACACGGCCGTTCCATCAGCTCGAAGCAAAGCAAAGACACATAGAGTAGGCGCCTCCATCCTCACCTCGCTCAATCCACATGAAGACCCAGATCGCGTTTACAACTGCGTCATGATCCCAGAGTTCGTGTTCTTGGTGCGAGGTGAGGATGACGTTCGTGACAATCACCGCGATATTGATCGCAGTCAGCCCCCACACCCAAAACTCCAGATGGGTTCCCCGCAAGAACGAGAGGATTCGCTCATAGAGGGAGAGCTTCTGTTTGGGGGCGCTCCGCTCAGAGGGAAGCGCTGAAGATCCCTGCAGGTATACACACAGGGGTGGGGGGATAGGAGCAGGATATGTGTATTGGAAGGAAGATGGTGCACGATGGTGCTAGTGCAGTGATCAATCGAATGAGCCAGTTTAGATGATGGAGACGGGATTGGATTTGTACGTTCTCTTTCATTCGTCTCTGTTCGGTGAACTCCCCTCTCCCTGTCACTGCACTGCATCTTTTCGGTCAATTTGCCTGTGTGACTCTCTCGCTTCTTCTGCTTACAGTGGAACGTCTCTCTTCTTCAGGATTGAGCAGGATTCTGACGTTTTGGCCTATGCTTCGGCCCAACGACATTCGCCTGCCTCCATCAGGGTCGAGCAAGAGCCTCATCATAAAGCCGGGGTTGTTCAATCTGCCCTGCAACTTCTCGTCGAGTTCGATGCTGTTGTGCAGGGAGGCCCTCCCGAAGTCCTCGACCCTCTCTCTTTCTCTCTCATCGTGCATCTCGAGAGAAAGGCAGTTCCGCAGAGGATACTGCTGCTGAGGGGTGCTCATGGTGCGCACCCAACGAAAACGAGGGGAAACAAACAAAACTGATCTCTGATGTCTTTCAATTGAAAGTCACTGCTTTCCCGTGCATTCCGAAACACTGACGCATTTGAAAGCACACTCTCATGCAATAACGGAAGAGAGTCGGTCTAGTCGTGGGCTCTGCGTGAAATGCAGCACAAGATTCGGTGAGCTTTCTGACATCTTGAGAGGGGTCCGAATTCCGAAAAACCGCAGAAGGGCTCACATGCAGCTTTCCGGGACAAGCCTGACTTTTTGTAAGTGCCCCCCAATGCCCCCCAGGCGAATAAAAAGCATCATATTCCAGTGCTGAGGGCTTTTGAGTTCTAAGTATTGAGGTTTGAGTCATGAAAAATGAAGATTAAAACTCGAATTTTCGGCTGCGCTGTAATAAGAATTTTCAAAATTTTTCAAAAAATTTAGAAACCTGTCACTAACATCAAATTTCGTTGTACGAAAAAGATAATACACCGCGGTCTGATGTAACAAGTCTGGCATACTGAGCTAGTCTTCTCTCTCCATCGATCCGTCAGATGAAGACTTTGTGCCCTGCGACCCCCACCCGTTCCGCCATCATACAGCCCTGGCGTCTTTGTAAGAGCCGAAACTTGCGGAGCCACACACGTTTTCATCTTTCTACCATGTGATCGATCAGTCTGATTCGCAGTAGTCTCTACGTGAACAACACCCAGCTGCTTCCTCGCCTCTGACGTCCTCGGCAGCCGGACCGCCATGGACGCCAGCGAGAAGGAGCGAATCGAGGTGAGTGCCTTGACTCGTCAACGTGTGCTCGGGAGGCCTTCAAGGGCATCAATTGACTCCCACTCAGCCTCTGTACGGCAGTCTCTCTCCACTGCATGCTTGCTTCATGTCCTTTTGTCCCCTTGCTTTCCTGAATGCCTGTCGGCTTGCAGGGCTTGGAAAAGCTCCTCGTGAACATGAAGATCCAGGTCGCAGACTTCCAGCTAGCAGAAATGGAGCTGCAGAGATCAAAGAAAGTTCTTATGTCGGACCTCAGCCGTGTGGCACGAGAGAAGGCAGAACTTTCCAATCAACTGGAGGAGGAGAGGCAACGCTCCAAGGACTCACGTTCTGCCATCGACCAGCTGTCGGCAGAGGTGCAAGCCCTCAGAGACGACTGCAGGTATCATGAGGAGGTTCTGTCGAAAACCGTCAAGCACTACGAGGAACAGATGCAAGGCATGCAGGTAAGCAAGGGAGCAGAGAAGGTCTTGGGGATATGGGCCGTCTCGGTGAGTGGAAGGCCTTGTTAGGAGACGGCAAACGAGCTCCCTGCAGTTCACCTGACCCTTCTCCTTTCCCTTGTGCCTTCTTCACTGCAGCGCAAGATTGCGGCGCAACGTTCTGGCAGCCGCATAGACGAGAGCGAAGGCAGCACTGCGGAGGCAGGGGGGGGAATTCAACCGCGATCCGGGTCACAAGACCAGTCAGAAGGTTCGCCTCTCTGCCCCTTCACCGAAGCTCCTCCCCCCTTCTCTGCTACTGACGTACAGTCTCTCTCCCACCCTCACTTTCTGTGCCCTTACCTCCCGCAATTTGCCTCTGCTTCGCCTGCTGAGTCCGTCCGTCTCTCTCTCTCTCTCTCTCTCTCTCTCTGTGTGTGTGTGTGTGTGTGTGTGCGTGCGTGCGTGTACGCATGAGCGCATTGGTGTGCATCTATCGTGTTCTCCCTCTTCCGAATGCCCGTGTTTCTCTTTTCTATCACAGCAACGACAGCCCGTAGCAGCCAAAGAAAAGAAGAGTTCCTTCTCCCAACAGAAATGAGTGCCCCTCCTTGCAGGAAAGAATCGGTCCACCTCCCCGGGCTGCCCTCCTGCAAACCCCCCCCCGCAACAGCAAGCCGCCCCCCAGTCCCAATCCCAACATGCATACCCAACACAGCCGTCCAGCCACCAGAGTGTGGGGGGAGGGTTCCGTCCTCTGCAATCCATCGGATCCTTCTTTGGCTTGTCGCCTGCCAGTTCACCGCAGGATATCGGCATGCGCCTGGCTGCAGGCAGTAACGCCCAGCTACCGCAGGCCGCGCCGATGACTTCCGAGGCAATCGCTAACCGACTTGCGGCTGCCTCAGCGTCTGCCGCAATAGCGACTGCTTCGGGCGAGTGGCCTTCTGCAGTCCACCATGAAGGGTTCGAAGAGGGGGGCGGCATGATGATGCCTTCCGAATCTGGGAGACGGACAGGAGGAACCGCAGCAGGAGGAGGAGGAGGGAGGCAGATGAAGACCTTCTCTCTGAATCCCTTTCGGAAAACTCCCCAGACCTCCCCCACACCCCCTCAGGCACAGGAAGGAATGTTCCAGCCGATGCAACCTGAGGGACGGATGAAGCCTCCTGTAGGGCCCTCTGGAGCTCCCACCACACAGACCCATGCTCACCCGCACGCCCCTCTGCAGAGAACTGCCTCCGCTGGGTCGCACTCAGCTATGGGCAACGCGACATCGGGAGGTCTGAGCAGAGCACACACGCATACACAGGCGGGGGGGGCCTCAGCTGTGCAGTCGGAAACCGACCAGAGGGAAAGGGAGAGAGGAACCCCTGGTGAGGGCCGACTTCGACCTAGGTCTAGGGGGGGGTTGACGACTGATGACGCTGGGTCCCTTTCCTATCAGACGGCCACAGACCCTTCCGATGCCTCTGGAGGCAGGTTGGCACGGAGGGAAGGGTTAGAGGGAGATGGGGAGGGAGAGGGCGAGGATGCGGACCCTTTTCGAGCAGAAAGGGGAGAGAAGGAAAGCCAGTCTCCGTCTCTTCCAACAGACGCAGCGGCGTCTTTTTTGTCCCCGGGAGAAGACCGGGCTCTCCCTCTGCCGAATTCTGCTGTGCCCGCTTTCACATCTGACGGCTTTCCTGCTTTTTTTGGATACGGAGGGGGATGGCGTGGAGGTCCCGGAGAAAAAGAAAGGAAAGACAAAGGTGCCCCGACACAATCACAGCCCCACTCCTTCCTTCCCTTCCCGGGGCCTCCTTACACAAGGGCGCCCTTGATTGACATACCGGTAAGTACGGAAACTGAGGTTGGATCCATCAGCCTCGCTGCATTTGGAAGAGGGGAAGGGAAGGGGAGGGACACGGAAGAAAAAAGACATGCGCAAAAAAAAAAGAGTTCAAGGAGGGAGGGTCGACTCCACCGTGGGCATGCTAGACAAAGTTTACAAGAAGGCAGGCAGGCAGGCAAGGAGCGATGTTGCTCTGCACTCTTCGCTTGTGTCGGTGTCAATTTTGCCCTTGATCGCGGCTTCTCTCTGGTCCTTCCGATACGTTTGTTGGTCCTTCTGTGTCCGTGGGTTGGAAGGAAGGTGCGTATTCACGGGTGGATGCGTTCATTAAGTCCCTGGCATGATGTTCCTCTGCCAACGTTGCATGCATGTGCACACCTCATATATATGCATATGCATGTGTGAATGCAGTCTGAGCATGAGGACTGGTTTCTCCCAAAGGAGCTGAGTGGACCCTCCGTTCCCCCCCCCGCCTCTGCAACCCTGAGTTCCGGGCTTCCCTCGGGAAATTCCATCGCGGCAGCTGCTGCTGCTGCAGCTGCGGCGGCAGGGGTGGGGGCCGGGGGGGTCGCGTCAGCCTCGGGTGTCGGCAACTCTGCACCGCTGTCAGCTACAGCGGGGGGAGCTCCGGGGGGGAGGCCCCCGAGTGCCCCTCCTCCCGCGGCTTCGAAGGAGAGAGAGAAGGAGAAAGAGAAGGGACAGAAGCCCGGGGGGTGGGCAAAGTTTACAGGGATTTTTGCGAGTAACACCCCGTCAAGGGTCAGTAAGAGCGTCTGTGCATTTTTGTCTCTTTTCTTTTTTTGTTCTTTCTTTTTCTCCATGGACGTATACCCGATAATCGATTTTCTGTTCTTTTGTCTCTGTCTGTGTCCGTGGAGGAATTTGCTTTTCTTCCCCTCTGGGTCGTGTGTAAGACCATCTGTTTCTGACATCGACAAAAAGAGTGCACACGTGAGTGAGTGAGTGAGTGAGTGAGTGAGTGAGTGTGTGAGTGAGTGAGTGAGAGTGTGTGTGTGTGTGTGTGTGTGTGTGTGAGTGCACATCTCGGAAGAGTGAGTTGAGTGCTCTTTCAGGTGACGTCAATTTTTGAAGTCTCTGGCGTTATGATGTCTGTGGTTCCAAATAAATCAAACTGCAATATTTCTGAATGGGTGCGCGTGCGCGTGCGCGCGCGCAGACTTCAGAAGCCCTTTTGCGCTCTGTTGCCTGTTTGTCTGTATCAATTTGGAAAGTAAGCAACAACACAGCGTACATACGCACCCACGTAAGCCTGCCTGTCTATGTATGTATGTGCATGCAGACTTCAGAAGCCCTTTTGCGCTCTGTTGCCTGTTTGTCTGTATCAATTTGGAAAGTAAGCAACAACACAGCGTACATACGCACCCACGTAAGCCTGCCTGTCTATGTATGTATGTGCATGCAGACATCAGAAGCCCTGAATCCTCTTGACGTCTGGTTGGAGACTTTGTTGCCTGATTGGGACAACCAGAGAGGGGGAAGGCTTTTCAAACAAATGATTCATAAAGGTCAGTCAAACAAATGATTCATAAAGGTCAGTCACTCAGGCATTGCAGTCGGCTCTCCTCCGTCAGGAAGCGGGCGCACGGGCCGGCGGGTAGTCTCTCTCTCTCTCTGTGTGTGTGTGTGTGTGTGTGTGTGTGTGTGCAGGTGGTTGTGGAGTCCCCTTCGGCGTTCGTTTTCATGCATGGCTCTCCCTCGTTCCTTGTCCTCCCCTCGGTTCTTTCCTTCCTTCCTTCCTTCCTTCCTTCCTGCAGGGCCAGTTGACTCCTCTCGTTCGTGTGTGTAAATGTTGGAGTTCTATTTCTGTTTTTGTGCGGGCAAGCACGCAGACACACAGAAGCAGACAGGCAGATCCAGGTTCCTCAAAGGGATGTACGCATGTGGTGTTGTGAATTTTTTTCTTTTTTTGCTTTCACCTTCTTTCCTAATTGGATTGCAGGAGTTCCTCCGGAAATTCGTGGAGAAGTGTGGAAAAGGGTAAGTGGGGAAGGGAGTGGGTGTGTGGGTGGGTGAGTGAGTGAGTGAGTGAGTGAGCGAGTGAGTGGGTGGATGAGTATGTCAATGAGAAAGCGCTTGGGTGGGTAAGTGAGGAAAAGGAATTACCAGGTGAAGGGTTTAGTCAGCGATCGAATCAGTGAGCGTGATGGGCGAAGGTGTGGGAGTCGTTTATATTTTTCTTTTGAACTCTGCGATCGTGGCAGGTGTCCAGTGAAATCGCATTCCGCGGTCCCTTTCTGCGTCTGTTGCCTTGTTGCGCAATGTGGCTGTTCTTGTCAGAGTGGCTGGGTGCCCCACCTTAATTCCCTTATTTCTTTTCTTTTGTGTCTTGATGGATGAATGGATGCAGGCCATCGGAGACAGACTGCACCTGACTCCATCCCTTTACCGCATTCTCTTGCGGAGAGTGGCCAGCTACCGCGAGTTTCTTCTGGCCCATTCCTCGCGGTACAGAGATAAGATCAGGGAGACTCTAGGGTCTGCAGTTGTCAAAGAGGGACTCAGGGGGGCGACCCAGCCTCAGCCTGGCAACGGGCCTGTGCATGTGACAGCAGGGGGGGGCTCTAAGAAAAAGTCTGCAGGAGGGGAAAGGGAAAGGGAAAGAAGCAATGGGGTTGAGGGGGGAAAGAAAAAGGAGGGGGATGCAGCAGCAGGAGAAAAGGAAAGCGAAAGAAGTGAAATTGGGAAGAAAGAGTCTCAAAGAGTTGGTGGGAAAATTCGAGACGACGACGCGCCGTCGGCTGCTTCTGCTGCTACTGCTGAAAGTTCTGCAACAGCAGAAGACAAGAAAAGGGAAAATGGGGAAAGGGGTTCTTCTTCAAAAGATGAGGGGGCGAGGGGAGAGAATGTGGATCCCCCCTCTTCATCTTCCTTCTCATCTGGAAGAGAAGGAGAGACGCCAATGAAGGATGTTTCCGGCGAGTCCATTGAAGAGAAAGGGGACAGGGGAGGAGGGTGGAGAGGAGAGAGGGAAGCAAACGGAGACGCGAAGGCTGAAGATAGGAGGCCTTGTGAGGGAAGAGAAAAAGAGGACGGAAAAGAGAGCAGTCCGCCGCCCCCTCTCGCCGTCTCCTCCTCGTCGTTAGATCCTCTGGTTCTGCCTAAGCGAGGAAGTGATCACTCGTCTTCCTCTTCCTCTTCCATGGCTCCAGGAACAGGGGGAGGGGGGGGGGCGGGGGTAGACAACAAAGGAGGGGGGGCATCTCCAAAGTCACCTTTAAGCCCGAAAGTGCAGCCGCCTGCTTTGCCTCCTTACCTGGACCCTGAAGTAGTCGAATCATTTGAGATGGTCGGAATGGATTTGCACAGGTCAGCCAGTTCGTCTATCTCTCTCTGCTTCTCTTTTCTTGCATTAGTGCAAGCAAGTCGAATCTCTTTGTTACTGCATTCTGTCTTCTGTCCCCGCCCCCCCTTTTTCCCGTTGTCCTTCCTTCAACGTGGACAGCAAACATCCCCCGATTCCTCTGCGAATTGACAAATCCCCCTCAAACAAGTAAGCAAATGCCTGTCTGATCGACAGGAGCTTGGTGGAGGCAGCCGAGAAGACAGCAGGAGAGAAAGCAAAAGAAAGAAAAAAAGCAGAGAGATCTCTGACTGGACTTCCTTCCTGACTTGTTGACACACGCTGCGCACCTTATTATTGCTTCAGCTTCTGCCCCCCCCCTTTTGACTTTCCTTAATTCCCTCATGCAGAACGCTGCCCCGTCTTGGAGTCTTTAGGAGAAGAGACCCCTCTGAACCCTCACACTCCCCCCCATCAACTAGTATAGGAAACGCGGGGGGCGCAGGGGGCACCCAAGGCCAAGGCGTGCAAGGAGATCAGGCGCCGCCGCATTTCCCCTCTGGCATCGCCGCCGCCGCCGCCCAAGGGCTGTCCCAATCCCTCGCCACTTCCCACTTGTCTCAAAGCCAGAGCCAGAGCCAGGGTCTGCAGGGAGGGAAGACATCATCAGAAAGCGCAAAAGGGGGAAGAAAGGAAGATGTGGGTGCCCCCCCCGAACAGCAGCAGAACTCTGCCCCCGAAATTCCGGTGACACAGGCACAGGGGGCCACCGGAAATTCGGACAGGGAGCGAGAGAAGGAGAACGACACCGACCCAGCACAATTTGTTAAAAGTCGCAACGTCGGTGTGGTTCCTTCCAATCCCCCCACAGCTGCTTCTCAGGGAAATGAAACAGCAGGCCATACAACGATCCAAGGCCCTCAAGGGCACCGGGGCAGCACGCCGGGGGGGGTCTTGGGGTTTGGAATTTTTGGTCTTGACATGGGGGGAGGGGGGCCGTTCCATGCCCCGAGAGGGGAAGGGGTGGAGTTTGTGCCGCCTGATGAAGTCCTTCTTCACCGCGCGTCTGTTGTCGGGGGGAATTTGAAAGAAGAGGGGCGGCGGGGTAGTGGGGAGGGCCCCCGGTTCAGTCAGGACCCTGGTCACCCTGGCGTGCGGGAATTGGACTTTGGAATTCCTGAGGTCACTGTCCTGCATGAGCACCTGCGGACTGTCCTGGAAGTCTGGGCGGTCTTTAGACCGGACATCGGGTGGGTTCGTTGGTGGGGGGGGTAGGGTGTTGCGTGGGCTTTGCTTTGCGTGTTAGCAGAGGTCTTCTAAAGAGAAGGAATGATACCGTCCATCTGCACAAAGAGAGAGACCAGGATGTAGCAGGAGGGAAATGCGAGGAGGGAAGGAAGTAGAGTGAAAGTTGGAGGGGAAACTGAAGCGCAAAAATACGCAGTTTGTTTGTGAAAATTTTCTTTCTGGTTCTACACCAATCGATCTGCTCTCTGTGTGTGTTTGTGTGTAGAGAGGTGTTCGCTGTCTATCTTTGTTCAAGCGCCGACACGCATCCCTTCCCCGGGCTTCTTTCTCTTGTTTTCCCGTTCCCTCCCTCCCTCCCTCCCTCCTTCCCTCCTTCCTTCCTTCCTTCCTTTCCCTTTCAGGTACGTCCAAGGAATGGCATACATCGCGGCGATGCTTTTGCTCCACATGGATGAATTCTCCTCGTTTGTTTGCTTCGCAAATCTGATGGTCAGTCAGTCAACGAGACAGGCGGTCAGTCGGTCGGTCGGTGCATTCATTTGGCAGGCTCCCCATTTCTTTTCCATCCGAAGGCCCTCTTCATGCGTGATGGATCTCGATCCCTCTGTTCTAGTTTGGAAAGATAGAGGGGGGCGCGGGCATCTGTTTCTATCTGGACATTCGGGTGGGTGGTTTTTTCTTGAAATGTGATTTTGCTTTCCGGATGTTTGTTTTACTCTTCGTCATTTTCTTTCGAATCCGTTCCTTCTCTCTCCAGGTTTGATTGGGTGTACACACAAAGTTGCCGTTTTGGAATCCTCCTGTCCTGCGCCGATTGCATTGCTGAATGAATGACTTGTGTTGTGCATTGCATGCATGTATGCAGATGCGGCGGTCACTGCTGTCGTTCTACACGTTCACGATGGACAGCGTCGGCAGGTACTTTGGGGCATTCGAGCGCCTCATGGACAAGAGTCTTCCCCAGGTCAGAAAAGAAGGGGATAGTGAGAGACAGACAGATAGATCGATAGATAGAAGGTTGCGGCACGCACACACACACACACACACACACATACACACACACACACACACACACACACAGAGAGAGAGAGAGAGAGAGAGAGAGATTGGCAGACAGAGGGACAGGCAGAAACAAAGGAACGAAAAGAAGGATGGAAAAAATGAAACACTTTCTTGATAAATTTATGTAGTTGAGGGGAGGTGAGAGGCTCTTTCTATCGGTCATCCTCCTTTGTTTTCAGGAGGCAAATTGTCACTTATTTCGCTCTCCTTTTCTTCTCTTCTCTTCTGTTCTCTTCGCCTGTCTTGTCCTGTCCGGTCCCTGTGCAGGTCGGGCAAAAACTGCGGGAGTGCGGTTTGACCTCGGATATGTACCTCGTCGAGTGGATGTACACGCTCTTCACCAGGTAGGCGGTTGGATGGGTGTGGGTGGGTGGGTGGATGCGCCTGTCTGGATCATCAACTTGCAATTCTAGTAGCTATCTGTGTTTCCGTCCTTCCGTTCTTGCTTGAGGTCTGCTTTTGGGTGCCTGGCTGAGGTCTGCATATGGTGTGTTTGCATTGGAAATCCTGGTGGGTGATCGTGACGGTTCCTCTTTCTTTGTTTTTTTGACGCACAGTCCCCCCTACCGGTACGCTTTCCTTCCAACTGATCGTGTCGCTTTCTCGCCTTTCGATCTCTTCATGGATCTCTCTCTGTGGATCTGTGCCTCCGTCTGCAATGACTCTGCATGCTGTGCGGTGCATTGCAGGTCCCTCCCCTTTGACTTGGTGACGCGCGTGTGGGATCTCTTCGTCGTGGAAGGCGACCCTGTGCTCTTTCAGGTCCGAATCCCTCCCTCTGTCCCTCCCTGGCGTTGGTTGTCTCTTTCTGTCAATCTCGGGGTCTTCCGGCTTGTTCCCTCATTCCGTTCCGCGGGAAGAAAAGAAGGGCGAAAGGATCGAAGGTGACAGGGCGTTTGTTCTATCTGCCCGCCTGTCTGCGGAAAAGATCGAAAAACATATTTTGTGTCATTGTGCCGGCCGATCTTGCTTCAAGCTTGCTCTTGGGGGCATGTGTGAATGGCATCATAAGGGAACGGTGCATAATGCCTTGTAAGACAGACAGACAGACAGACATACATGCTACACATACAGTGAAACAGACAAAGAGGCAGTTGAGCGGCTGCATGAGTGAGACTTTTATTCCTTGTTGTCTATCTTCGTTTCTTTCTCTTTCTCTTTCATTCCCGCTGTATCTCGTCAGCCAAAGGAGTGCACCTGGTGATGTTTTTACAGGCAAGAGGCAGCTTCGCAAATTATTTGCCTATGTTGCAGCGCGTAAGAGCGCGCGCACACACGCGTCCACTACCCCCCCTCCCCGACAGGCAGAGAGAGAGAGAGAGAGAGAGAGAGAGACAGGGACAGAGAGGCCCTTGCTCGAGGAAGAGGGAAAATTTATGAACGACCCTTGCAAAGAGAACAGAGAGAGGAAGAGAGAGTTTTGTTTTTCTTTCTTTGCGAACTGATCTCTTAGTGGAGATACTTGCTGATGATTTTATTGCTTTCCTGCTTGCTTGCTTTCCTTTTTGCAGGTCTCTCTGGGCATCCTTGCCTATTTCGAGAGCGACATCGTGAAGGGGAACCTAGACACTGTCATGCACCTCCTCTCCTCCTCTGCCACTCTCCAGCTCCAGTCCATCAAGGTGAGGGAGGGAGGCATAGCAGAGGACAGAGAGAGAAGGTATCACAAGCAAGCAAGTGCCTGTCTTTGCTCGTGTGTTCGTTTCTGTCTCTTCTCCTTTCCCTTCCCCTTTTGTCTTGCTCCAAGTTTCCTTCTCTGTGGCCCTGACCGGTTCCGACAAGGGACCAAATGCTTTTAGTGCTTTTCCGAGGACCCCTTCAAACAAACCTGCCCTACACCGACGCGGCCCCATGAGATTTCCCCCCTGGTTTTTTCCATGTCGGACTCGATCATGGTGTTGAAATTTCTGTCTATCGTACATTGTTTGTGTGCGTGCAGTGCGAAAGATTTCTTGAGGGAATGTACCGTCTCGGAATCAGCAAGACGAAGGTCGAGCACGCCATGAAGCACTTGGAAAAAGAGAGAGAAAGGGAGAGGGAGAAGGAAAGAGAGAGAGAAAGAGCCAGGCAGGCATACGCAGCTCCAACAGCTACTGATCCAATGGCTCACCCGTTTCCCGCCGCCACGGGCTCAATTCCCTTTGCCCCCTCATCTGCTGCCAGCCGCCCCCTCTCGCCCCCGGTTCCCCATTCCTCCTCGGGGGCACCCACCACAGCCGCAAGTGAGGGAGGGGGGACCACGGGGCCCAGGACGGGGGCACCGCTCCGCACAGCCGCTGTAGGTGCAGCAGGGGGCATGCCGGGGTCCTCTGAAGTCCCCTCTGCCCTTGACGGATACGCTCATGGGCCCCTTGGTCTTTCTGCCCCGACGCCCGCAGTGGTGGCGCCCCCCTCTACCCACTCCCCCGTGCCTCCCTCTGCCAAATCTGCCTCAGTGTCTGTTTCCAATTTGAAGCAGCAGAGCGCAGAGAAAGAGAAGGACAGCCAGCAACAGAGGCAGCGACCTGCAAGTGCGGGTACGGGGAGCCGCCCTACATCGTCTTCCCGGTCCGCTGCGGGGGGAAGACGGCGGGGTCATCGCGAGGGGATCCTGCAAAAGATTCTGGGGGGTGGCAGTAGCGATGAGGATGACTGTGAAGGCAGTGGACACACGTTCATTTTTTGCGGCCCGGATGCAGACGACGAAGAAGAAGACGAGCAGGAGCAGCAAGGGGAAAATGGGAATGGCTCTGCAGTGGGAGCAGAAAGAGGAGGAAGAAGCGGGGAGACGGAGACGGAGGATGGGAGGCCCGACAACTCGAGGGCCCCCTCGACCGCCCGACGGAGGGACAAAGAGCAGCGGGTTAGCCCTCAGAGACAGCCCGACGCGAAGGGATCAGGAAAAGGCACCGCGTCTGGATGGAGCAAGGGACAGCAGCAGCAGCAGGAAGAAGAAGAAGAGGATGATCGGGAGCCACGAGTCGTGGACATCTCTCCGTTTACTGCGGGGTCGGGGTCAGGATCAGGATCCCCAGATGCCAAAACGGGGTTTCTCTCGGGGGGTCGGTAGTAAAGGAGAGCGGTGGCAGGGGCGCAGTGTGAGAGAAGAACAGGGGGACAGAGAGCATGGAAGAGAAGAGAAAAGGTAGCGAGGAGAATGAGGGAGGGAGGAAAGGAGGGCATTTGCCTTCTGCCTAGCTGTCGATTTGTTGACAGAGTGAAACGCCTTCCCCCCCCTCCCCGGCAGGCCTAGTTGGCTGACCTTTCCTTTGTTTTCTTTTTTGTTTCTGGAAAGAGAGATTGGATCGGAAGGGTCTGAAGATCTTCGCTTGTGCTTGTCTCTCGTCTTCTTAAGTCTCGTCTCGTTACGTCTCGTCTCCTCAAGTTCCTCCTTCAGTTTTTTTTAAGTTTCGCGAAACAACAAATCAACCGAAGGTTTGGGTTGGTGTTGCGAAGGGAAGCTAGGACGGATGCTGTGTCTGTTGGTGGAGCTCCCCCCTCTTTCCCCCCTTTCCCACAGAGGGAGGAAGGTAGCGCACGTCTCTCGATTCCTCACTGGCTGTCTCACCGACCGGGGGGTCTGTCTGTCTGCCCTACCCCATTCAAAGAGAACATCGAAGCGAAAGAGCTGGAAGGAAGAAAAGGCAGGTCGTCTCACTGAATTTTCTTTGTTCCTTCCTCTCTACTAAAGCTCATCTCAACAGATGCCTGCATGCATCGTTCGCAGCGTTCTGCTGTGCGCCTTTTGCTCTCTGTGCCCTGCAAACTGTTTGACATGCCCCCCACCCCCCCCCTCCCTTACTCGCTCAGATCCTGCATGATGCCTGGTCTCTCGCGGAATGAAAGAGAAGACTGCAGGCGGGGAGGGAGGGAGGCATGATGCGTCGAGACCGATAGGTGAAATAGAGAATGCCTGCTTCGGAGGGGGGCAGGGATGGAGGAAGAGTGCCTTCCTTATTGCCGCATCTTTTACATCCACCACCATTCCTCCGACCATACCCTTCTTCTCTTTCCTTCCTTCTTTCTGTCCGTCTGTCTTGTTTGCGCTGAAAGGTATAAAGGCAGACAGACAAGCGGACAGAAAACCCAACAATCTACCGAATTCAGCAAGGACGGACCAGCAGGCAGGCAGGCAATGGAGTCGACTATGCAGGCAGACAGGCCGATCGAGGCGAGGGAGTCTGATAGCAGGCTGAGATGCCAACGAGCATGCAGGGACGCTTCTGTCTGTCGTTCTGACCGACAGTCATCTGAAGAGTCTGACGGAGGAAATGAAGAAGAGAGAAAGACAGCAAGGACATCATTGGGAGGCCTGTCAGCTAGAGCGTCAGTCTCCTCCTTACGCAGCTAGGCTGTCCAGGGGTGACTGGCTGCAGGGCATCTTAGTTTTCTCGCATGCACACGGGAATGCACCTGCACCTGCATGCACTCGTTCCGGCCGTCCTCTATTTCCGTCTGGTTGCACCCTGCCGCACTGTCACTGCATCCAATTTCGCTCTCTGGCAGTCTGCCTGTTTGAACAGTTAACGCTTGGCCTGTAGCTTTTGAACGGACCTATTTAGACACTGTCAAAATACATATGCATGCAAAAATAATGAATTCAGTCGTGAAAGCTGTGAATGTCCCTGCAATCAGGGCATTGGCGACGCAGCCGACGCGGCGTGTGACGTTCGATGGAACTCGAACTGCATGATTGAATGCAAGTAAATATTTAAGTTTGTTCTTGGAAACAGTTGTGAACAAGATTGTAGGAATACAGCTAGGAATACAGGATTGAATACAGATTTACATTTTTTATAATATTCCAAAGAATTGCAAGTAAAATTGCTAATTTGCTAGCTTGACTGCATGATTACAATTGATTGATTGATTGCATGATTGATTGATAGGTTCCGCAGCGTTGCAGCTGGAGAACTTATCATTTTTCAATCAGTCGATCAATCAATCAGTCAATCAATGAATCAATCAGCCAATCAATTAATCAATTAATTTACTAGTTAATCGCACGGACGTGGGCGGACGGAACATGAGGGGGGTCTTAATCAAACGGTAGGACCCCATACGAAGCCAAAAACGTGCAGTATGGCCTTATCTGGCGGCCTCGGTGGCCCCAGAGGCCCGCGACCTACCAAAATGATCGTCAGGACCCCGGCATTTCAAATCGGGCGAAATTTTGACCGCAACTTCCCGGGGTCACCCTCAAAATCACCAAAATATCTGAAAAAACCTCAGAAAGCTCACAGATATCTGCAGAGGGCCAAGTTCGTTCCCTCTTGCCTTGCTTTCCTTCTTGTTGTCCAGAGTAGTATTGGTGGTAAAAGTCGCACCATTCCCCTCCTTTCAGACCAGACAGCTTATATCTGTGTCAGAGTGAAGCCTTGTTGCACCGCTGGTCTGCTTGGATGGGTTTGGCAGTTCATACTGCGAACACTCAGGAATTGGCCCTTCTGGCCTCCTGAGCAACATTCTTTCTTTTCACCAGGAGGCCCCGAAATCGATTCCCGACAATTTTGCCCAGTGCCTCTTATCAGTTGACATCCTTCCAGGGCAGTGGGATGGATTGCTGGTATGTCTGCTGGTTGTGGGAAGGTGAAATTCTTTTGTGTCTTTGTTGTGGTGAAGTGACGTCTCTGGAGCATTGATTGACTTCCACTTCCCCGGGTAGGTCGTTCTGTCTTGCTCACTCCCTCTAGATATGATCGTATATGTGTTGGGCAGTACTTCTGTACGCTGGATGCAGGTTGGAGGCACTCAAGAAAGAGAAAGGTCTTCTGGCGATTTTACATAGGCTGCCCCCTGGAGTGTATCTTTCTGTTCCTGGGCAGACTTGTCACTTGAAGTCCACAGTGCACCAACCATTCGTTATCTCCTGTTAGAATTAAGTTACCTGGACCAGATAGAGTGTGTCGGTATACGTTTTATCATCATTGATGCATCACAGCCCTTTATTCACTTCTGAGTCCAGGGAGGCCTCTTTGGCCTCTTTAGGTGTCAGAGCTTAGACGTCCGTTCTTTGCACTTCCTGTGTGTATTGGAGTCATTTTTTCTGCACCAAGCAGCTAGAGAGAGTCTAGAGAGGCGAACTGACGTCTCTTCAGTGAGTTGGATGGGGTTTAGAAGCGGGAAAAAAGGAAGGCAGGGCTCTCTTCTCCTTTCCCCATACGAGGCTAAAATCGTGCAGTGTGGGCGGCGGGGTCCGGTTTGATTAGGACATATTAGGACCCGCCTCATATCCCGCCCGCCCACGTCCGTGCGATTTATTAAAAATCAATCAATCAATCAATCAATCATTCAATCATATCCAGGGTCATATAGTGACAAGTTTGATAGCACTTTCTAAATTGAATAACAAGTAGATCGAGTAAATCTTGCTAGAAATCTTGCAATCTTAATTTATCATAATATAGGCTTTGGCATGGGTGCAAAGAGAGTAGACAAACAAGCAGGCAGCCTCATATAGCCGCAGAAGGCTTCCAGCTCCCAACACAATGAGCTTCTTCTGCAACAGTCGGAGACGGCTTTACGAACTTCTTGTTCCCCCAGTCTCTTGACGCAGTTGAGGCACCCGGAGTCGCCAGATATTCCCTCAGTCCGGAACAAGCAGCGGATGCGCCCAAAGGACAACCACAGAGCAAGCAGAGCTGCAGAGGAAGCAAAACACCCATAACAACCTCAGAGCTTCAACCAACTGAGGAGACGCCTGCGAGCTGGGCTCTCTATCTCACACAGATCCAGAACTATGGCAAACACGGCCATGCTCGTGACTTCGCATGCCTGGGGGTAGATGCCAGCCCTCCAGGTTTCCCCCTTCCTTCAATGTTGACCAGACAAGCCGTATTCATGGCCGCAGCCAGTTTTTGAGAAGGCAGTACTGTGTAGAAGAAGAAAATCGGAGGAGACGGTGAAAATCTGGGGGCATAACTCAATGGGGGTTTTCCACCTGGGGTAGGATGGCAAGTCACACGTATACATATGCCATGGAGCACTTCAGGACGGCTGTGATAGCGTGAGTTTCCCAGTATACCAAAGGTGTTTAATCATAAAATATATTTATTCACTAGTTACTCACTTCAAAAGTAATATAATCAGGAATATATTCAGGAATGTATTCCTAAATTAATTAAGGGCTATATTTTTGATTTTTTTAAAAAAAAACACAGTTTATGACTATAAAAAATTGGTTTTGAAAAAGATAAACAGGGGCTATCTAGCTGTTAGGCACTGTTAATAGGCAGTAGTGTAATAGTTACTATACTAGACTGTGTTATTCTGTTACTAGAATTTTATAAAATCTTACAATTTATAAACTTATTAAACTAGCAAATAACATATCATATGAATACATGGTTAAAAGTTCATACACGTTCTCATTGCATGAACATGCACACACTACACTAAAATACGCATACATACTGCAGCACACACTGCATAGCGAAAGGAGGCCTTACTGTATGCACTACGTAAGATGTACTCTTTTTCACTTTCATTATTTGAACGCGAAACACTAAAACACCATAAGCACTGTCGAGCAAAAAATTATCTGGGTACAAACAAGCAGAAAGATGTATGCAAAAACATAAATGTAGACATCAATTATGCAAACGCACATATAAATAAGAGAAACATGCACACATCGACGTCAATTGAGACTCGTTGAGTCGTTGCCCCCCTTTTCAAATTTCATCTTTTGGCCGGGGGGCGGCCCTTCGCTTTTGCACCTCCAGACTGAGTCCGCACTGGAATACTGGGGGCCGATCTAATTGGTGCGGGCTTTAGGGGCCTTGCTGCTTCTCGTTGTACCACCTTCCACCACACAACTTCGCGCATGCTGATGTACGAACCTCGGTTGTCACAGTCTTGGTATGTTGCCATGTTTTTTCCATTCACTGTTCCTTCCATCCATCTAATCTGAAGGATTCCTCCTGCTTCCTGACTTCCTTCTTCAGCATCTTCAATGGGAAGCTTGGTTTGCGGTGCGACCCATGCCTTTAGCTTTCCTGACTGATCAATTCCTGAGCTTGACTTGTATTGAACCTCAATCACATCACCATGCTCGAGGTTATCGTTCGCAAACCCTGGGGGGGGGACGTCGAGACCTGCGAGAGGTCTTCCTCTACTAGAGGAAGAACTAGAAGAGGCGGCAGCCTCGCTTCCCATCTCGGTGGTCTCACCTCTCTTCCACTTTGGCTGTGGGAGGCCGGCCAGCTGTTCAGCCTGCGCTTGCTGAGCTGTAACTAATCCCAAAGAGACTATTTGGGTGGCAATGGCCTGTTTTTCCCCCTCCTCTGCTTTTTTCAGCTGCTGTTCATAAACTTGTCGCATGATTTTTCTCCCCTGCTTCTCTTGATCGCTCTGAAAAGCATGCTACACCTGTTTAGCCGTCCACCCCTCTCCCAAATTGTGCTTCTGTCTTGTATCTTATATCTCAGCGATAAGCCACTTAACAAGAAGATCATTCAAGTACATCTTCACTGAAGAAGGAAATGGAACCTCACCCTCTATGGTGGTGGAGATAACGTGAGGAAGCAGAGTGGCATTATCTCCCATCTTTACAATTTTCTTTTTAAGCTCATTCTGATGCTGGGTAGCGATTGCTTTTTTGATTTCTTCTGTCTTCTTTTTGCAGCTTCGAAGGTGAGTCCTAAGATTGGACGTCCCTCTACTGCTTCTGGCTGTCATTCCGCAGGAATTGCATGTATACGATTCTACAGGTTTGCCAAGCGGTGGCTGAACTGCTTTGAAGAAGTTTCGTACATTCATTTAACTCATTTTGAAACTATGGAGTTAATCGTCTAAGCATATCAGGCCTCAGTCATCTTAGACTGGTATCATGGCTTGCTGTGACTTTAAGTTTGCATCTTACCTTGTGTTTAAAACTCATGCATGAAGACCCAATTTTTGATATAACCTGTACAATCGGCTATTCGGCTCCGAATGCATGCACCGATGGCCGCGGCCACTAGTAGGAGCGGTGGGCCGCGCCGGCGCATGCATGGCTGGCCCGGGCTGCATGGGCTGGGCCATGCATGCAGTGCACTGGATGTGCACAAGCCTCTAGGCTACTCCCAAAACATTTGTTTTTATAACGTAAAAAAAAAACTACGCACCATTAGAATGACTTATAGTGACCATGTTTGATTTAATTTGATTTGATTTGATTTGATTTGAGGTAGGGCTTAAGCTCAAATCAAATATCTAGTCAGAGAGGACCTAGTATTTAAAGCCCTATCAAATACGATCAAATATTTGATCAATATGACTTTCAACCTCAAATATGAAGGTCCCGAAAAAACTTTTACAAGTACCGATCCGTCACGCATGCTGATTCAAATGAAAAAACCTAAATCTTGATGGTTTGCTCTCAAAAAAAAAACGTTTTGAGCTGCACTGAAATTGACGTTTCACCCCCTTTTACTTCATATAGAGGTAAACCGATCAGCTGAACGTTTTCCGGTGTTGACTTTTCTGTGCTGGAACATCTTTTACGGCCCCTTTTTTTAGCGTTTGCAAACATTTTACACCCCGTAAAGACATGTCACACAATGCGACAGGGTCGAACGGGAAGAAAGAGGCATTTGTTTTTAGAGCCGGGTACGCAAAAAAAATATGGTCCGTGCAAAAGGGGGCAAATGTGATTCAGTGCCAGGTGAAAATACAAGAAGCCGAGGGGGAAGGAGAAACTATTTGTGGCTGTGAGTATGCAGCAGCGGCAACCAGTTCTTTTCAAACCCACCTCATCAATCAGCATGGCTTGACAATCACGTCTGACAAACATGTGCAGCTGCTCCAAGAAAGACAGGAGAAGTGGTCGGAGGGGGCGGGGGGGACGAAGCAGCCTGATGTGCAAACGTTTTTCCCCACCAAAGATGAAGCAGAAGCCGTGGTCGCACCATATGCAGAGACGCATGAGAAGAGAATCAAGTACAATATGCTGACCACTGACTTTTTGGCCAGTGCTGGCTGGCCTCATCTCACAGAAAACGAGGCATTGCGAAAGCTGGTCAAGGCACTGGACCCCCGCTACGATCTCCCGTCTGTAGGGAAGGTGCAGAGACTTCTGCTCCCAACACTGAAGTGACTAGTGTATATACACTGCCACACAGGCATATTTTTTTTATGGAACTGATAAGTTATAATTTTATATATATTTTTTTAAATTTTTGAAACATACATCAGAAATGTTCTGATAACTATTGTCATGAGAAAAATGATCAGAGTGACAGTAAGTCAGTGACTCAGTGAGGAACCCTAAGAGGTTAACCTCAAATCTTACCTCAAATATCAAATATTTGAGGTTGAAGCTCAAATCAAATCAAATCAAATCAAATCAAATATAATCAAATCAAACATGGTCACTACTAAGGTATTAAAGACTAGTAAAAATCGGACTTTGGCTAATTAATCACTTTATTCAATCACATTCAATCACTTCATGGGATAATTAAATATATTCTAATCACAAGTGACTAAACATCTTTGCAGTATACGAACACCGGTCAGGGAAA
>JAHBMJ010000876.1:12500-39304 GCA_018398765.1 Chromera velia | reverse complement strand
CCCGAACAGCTGTGTTGACTTTTCTGGTGCTGGAACATCTTTTACGGCCCCCTTTTTGAGCGTTACGGCTCCTGCAGGGCCCAGCGGGAGGACCAATTTGAAACCAAAGGAGGCGGCCGCAGACGCAAATGCTGAGAAGGCTGGGGGGAAACTTCCCCCTCCTGAGAAAGTCATCACTCCGGGTGAGGAAGGCTACCGACCTCTCTATATTCACCTCCAATACAAGGGGCTTGTTGTCGGCCCTGGCGTGGCATAGAGGGTAGCCGAACTTACCAACTCTGGATGCTTAGCTGCCCAGAAACAGGACGGTTCCAACACTAACAGCAATAACAAACGTGTGCGCGGTTCTCCGTCTCACCCCGTTGTCATCTCTCCGCAACTGAATAGAAGCCCAGGAGCACCCACTCCTGGAAAGCCAAAAAGCCAGAGAAAAAGCTCTCAGCAGCTCCCACCACCGATCGATTCGATTCACATTAAAGAAAGTGATCATGAAAAAGAGGAAAAGGAAGTGCCATAAAGCTGAGTGATTGTCACCTCAATTTTGGTACGTGCTCTAACTTTATCGTATCAACAAAAAGTCATATACAATTTCAAATCTATCAATTTTACGTTCTTAATCCTTATTGGTACTAGAGTGAGTCTTAGTGACTAGTGTATATACACTGCCACACAGGCATATTTTTTTTACGGAACTGATAAATTATAATTTTATATATATTTTTTAAATTTTTGAAACACACATCAGAAATGTTCTGATAACTATTGTTATGAGAAAAATGATCAGAGTGACAGTAAGTCAGTGACTCAGTGAGGAACTCTAAGAGGTTAACCTCAAATCTTACCTCAAATATCAAATATTTGAGGTTGAAGCTCAAATCAAATCAAATCAAATCAAACATGGTCACTAATATCTAGTATCATGTCATGCTATCATTGCTGTGCTATAGTGCTAGTGCTAGTGAAAATCACTATAGAAAAGACAAAAACAAAAGAAAAAAAGTTAAAGGTTTGGCTGAGAGACTGGTAGTAAGAGTTAATTTGAGAGATTTTTTTCTTTTAACCGATGCCTAAGATCTATTGAGAGACCCTTTCTTTGTCTTGAACTGAACTGAAGGAATTTGTTGAAGTCTACATGAGTGAAAAAGAGTTGACGAAAGCAAGCGAAGGAACTAGATGAAGCTAAGACGATATACCGATTAAGCTGCACCTCCAAAAATTCTTATGCTTTGAGCATGCTTCAGAATATCAATCGATCTCCGTGGTGTGTGCGCAGGTCTGACTGGATATTAAGCCTTGGTGTGAACCAAGTGGGAGATAGATATGCAAAGGATGCTTATGTGCCATCCCTGACCCCGCTCATTCCTTGACCTGCATGCTTCGACGTGCTTTTCTCCTCTTTTATCCTTTAAACGATTCCAAAATTCCTAGCAAGATCTGGTGCAAGATTCTTTTTCGTGATCATGAACGTTTTCCCACTCAAAAACGAAAAAAAGATCTGACACGAATTGATTTATATATATATATATATATATATATTATAAACGTGCGCCCCTGTAAACTAGCTATAAATTTTGTTGTTTGAATTTACTAGAAATTACTAGTGAATTTAATTGTTTCAAAACTTTAATTTACTACTGTATAGATTTAGAACTGCATCAGAATTTTTTTTTGTTATATTTTTTTTATTTAGTGGTTTTCTAGTGAATGAATGAATGAATGAATGAAGTTGGCTTTGCTAGAGTGGAGCTGTGCTCCCAGCAGCCCATGTTCATGCAAGAGATCGTCAATCACTCAACTCTAGAGATAAGGCTAAGCGCGAGATCCCCTGAAGTGCTCGCTTGGTGAGCTCACAAGCAGCATGCGCGTTGTAGGTGGTAATATAAGACTCGAACAGAAGAAGAAAAGGTCACGTTCACACAGAGACAGGCGTGCACAGTGAGTGACAAAGATCGCAAATGACTCTACATGCTTCATACGGATCGACTTGTAAAGCCAAAAGCAGCATCTTCCTCGCTTCTGTTTTGGCTGTATCCGATCCCTCAATTCCTTCTCTCTAAATCCTTTGCTTCACTTTCTTTCCCTCTACCACTTTGTTTAGTTTATTTCTTGCTTCTACCCAATTGAAACATACTGAAAGCCGGTGCCAGAGTAGGTAGTTTTTTATCTTTCAAGCATTTTCAAGCTAAAGATACTTTAACCATCATCATCATGGCTTTTTGTCTGATTCTGCCTTTACTGCATGCGCAGGCAGTCTTTGTCTCTTCGCCTCTTTGTCTTCAGCATTTGACTGACAAGGGAAAGAAGACCAACACACCACTTATAATGCAGAAGCTTAAGAAACCACTCTCATGCATATGCGTATTCGATCCCCAGATATCCCCGGTCAATTTTCAAACGCTGACATCAGGCATCGCGTGCGTCCATACACTGATCGCTGCTTGAATTTTCCGTATGCCAACGCACGTACGCAGATTATTTTCGCTATGATGCCTAGCTGGCAAAGATGGGTGCCTTAAACCACTCATTGTTTGCGCTAGAGACCAAGCAATCACAAATGAAATGTAAACATCACAAGGCATGCACAATTGAATCAGCAGCAAGCAGTGTAACCGACATACATTGAAACGATCAATTCATACAAATACTAACAACCACAAACAGCATCAAGCCCAACGCAATCAGAAATGAAAAGAAATAAAAGAGTGACACCAACAGCTTTCTTTGACATAGTATGTGTTAACATGTGTTGAACCTAACTACCACTTGAAAGTTCAAGCCACATTTTTGGATAAGCTTGAAAGTCCGCGGCCGGCGCGCCACAGGTGTGGATCATTTACGGTATCTTGAAAGCCAAAGCCGTAAATTTGAATGGTGTCTTGACCGTGTACGCCGCAGCCTCCCCCCCCCGCAGGCGTGCACGGTCTCTTGAAAAACGATGCTGCAGATAGAGATCATCTTGATGATATTTTTTCAAGTGGCACTTAGGTTCAGGGACGTTCTGAAAATCTAGCTTAAATGTTCGAGTCAAAACTTTATATAAATGCATTTCAAAAAAAAAAATGTTTCAAAGGTTTCAGTTATTCTACAACTCATGCATGGTCTGAATTTACTCCGAAATCAGAACTTATAAACTTCAAGTTTATTAATATTTCACGTACTTTAAAACTTTACAGATCACACCTAGGGCCAGTCGATGAGGTCTTGCATTAATTCTCATTCTAGACAGTGCATAGCAGTCCCCCGAGTTCGTTGAGCATTGACATGTATCAACCTGAAAGACTATCTGTTAATAATAACGGACTCCTTGCTGGACTCTTTGACACTTGAGCAGACAAAAACGGATACATCCTTAGATACATCCTGTGTGCGTTTTTGTACAGTGACAAAACGGACAAGACCGATCCTTCAATCATCGCTGCAGCTACACAATGATCAATCTGTCTGTTGGCCTGGCTGGCTGCCTGCCTGCATGGCTCAGTCAATCAAAATCGTCACCAGAAATGTACAGGGACAATGATCCATTCATTCGCGCATGCATGTGCTGCACAGTATCGCGCGTTGCAAAGCCGATTGAGGCATATTCTCTTCCATCCAATCGCATCTAAATAGGACTGCTGTATTGAAACTACACACGCACACGTACACGTACACACGCATCCACACACAAGTGCACACACGCACCTCCCCAATCCAGACACGACAATTCATGCCTCCTCTACATGCAGAGCATTATCAAAAGAGAAAATGCATCAACAAAGTTTGGACCGCTCAACGTCACCACACAAAAAAACAGAGCCCCCTCCCCCTCCCAACACCCCGCTTCAACCCTCCCTCCCTCCACGTGCTATCGTGGAGGTTCCCCCTCAACAGGGGGTGTGTCGGTCTTCCCTTGCACGCCCTTCTCTTTCCTTTCCTCCCTCCGCACTGCATTTTTGCCTCGACCCTGTGGACGCTCAGATCCCCCCTCGTCACAGGCCCCGGCATGCCTTCTTCCATTACACTGCGCCGGGGTCCCCTCGGGCCCTTCTGACGGGTCTAAAGCCGGTTCTCTTCCATGCCCCCCTCCCCTTCCCCTGCCCCCTCCCCGACCCCGACCACGTCCCCTCCCGTCGGACCTTTCGTGTCTGCTGCTAACTCCATTCTCTTTGTTCTCACCACGACTAAATGGGGGCATGTTCGAGGACTCACCAGCATGATGACCACCTCCTCCTCCGCGCCTTCCTCGACCTCCTCCTTCTCCTCCCCTGCCGTGCGTGTTTCCCCTCCCTCCTCTCTTTTTTCCTCTTCCCTTCCCGTCCTCTGCCCTATCAGCGCTCTCCCTCTCCTGTGGAGGCCAAGGCAGTCCTGCAGCCTCTGCCGCCTTCTGTGCCTCCATCATTTCGAACATCCGCACTTGCTGCAGGGCCTCTCTGACTTCCTTCTCCTCTTGCTCAGCCGCCTGCATACAACACAACAAATGGAAAGAAAGCGGGGGGGACCGAGTGAAGACACTGAAGTGAGACCCAAACAGAGATAGGGATTTGCTATGAGCGTAGTTCTCCGGCACCCAAAAGAGGTCCAGCACGCACCCCGTCACGACAAGCACAGACCGACAGAAAGAGACACCATGCACGTCCGTTAGCGAGGCACTGGAACTGGGGCAAAGAAGGACACTCGCACAAAACAGAAGAAGAAAAGACCCATGCAAGAAACAGGCAAAAAACAAGCAAGCTAACAAAAACCCCTACCTGAATGTCCTCTAAACGTGGAGCATCAGGGGCCACGGTCCCCTCGTCTGCTGCCCTCTTGGCTGCCTGAACCGCGAGTGCTGCTTGGAGACCCCAAGCGTTTTTGGTGGCAGAGGCGTCCTGTCTCTCTCTCTTTTTTTGCGTCTGCCCCCTCTGCATTGCCTGGCTTTTCTCTCTTTCCTCCTCCTCAAACAAAATGCGACCAAACGCTCCTTCCACCCGGTCATCCGCACAGAAAGCCCCCACACCAGCTGAAACTGGCGGGGCTCCCCACACACTTGCCCCCCCTTTTCCTTTCCCTCCCGTCTCCTCCTTCTCGGGGGCATCCTGGGGGGAGGCTTCCCCTCCTACCACGCCGGCGGCCTCTCCTGTGCCGTTTGAACCTGCCGGCTTCACTTTCCTCTCCTTCGAGTTTTTGCCCTTGGTGAGCGTGAGGAAGTCAGAGAGCGTCGCCTGGCGCCCTCCACTCACTCCAACACCTGCAGGCGGATTTGCGTTGGCGTTGGAGAAACCGGAGGCTGTCGCCTGGCTGTCTGCGCTGACCGCAGCCTTCTTTGGCTGCGTGGGGGCGGCCGGAGACGCGGTAATGGGAGGGACAGCAAGCTTGGAGGGACGCGGGGGAGTGGGGGCTGAGGGGGACGCAGCTGCAACCGAAGGCGCATCTGCAGGCTTAGGGTGTGCCCATGCAGCCCCGGAGGCTGTGGACTTGGGAAGCGGAAGAGGGGGTGCACCTGCAGAGGAAGAGGAAGTCGAGGCAGCAGAGAGAGACTGCACGGGAACGCCTTTCGAGGCCTGCTGCTGCTGTTGCTGCTTTTGCTGGGTGGTCGACTGACCAGTCTTTTTCTGCATGTCAGCGGAAAGGGAAGGGAAAAGATCCAAATCTGGGAGAGCCTTGCTTTTCTCCTTCTCGCGATTTACGGTTGCTGTTGCAGCTGTAGCAATGGGCACAATGCGACGGGATTTGGTTTCCGTCTCTGTTTGCTGCTGTTGGCTTGTTGGGATCTTCTTTTCCTTTTCCAGGCGCTCTTTCTCCTTCGAAGGTTTGACTCCAGCTACCTGCCATTGCGTGTCGTCCCCCTTTGGAGGGGAGAATGGCAGATTGGCTTCAGCCTTCTGCTGCTGAGACTTGGGAGGCAGGTGTTGTGCAGATGGGGGGATCACAGGAGCAGACGGAGTTGCCTGGACTGAAAGCGAGTGGAGAAGGGACACGCCCCGGCCCCACACAGACCCTCCAGCAGAAGCAGAGGAAGAGGAAGCAGCCGCAACTGAGGGAAGGACGGCAGATGCATCTGAATGAGTGCCGATGGGGGGCTGAGTGACAGACTCTCTCTTCTTCTCGACTCCCGCACTTGACGAGAGAGGAGGAACGGGCTTTGTTCCCTCTCCTGCGGCTTTCGCAGCAACAGGCAGTGCGGCAGTTTCCAACTCTGCCCCTGCCGTGCTTTTCCGATCCCCCCCTTTCGCGGCTTCGGTAGGGGCAGGCACAGCCGAAAGGAGTACAGATGCAGAGGCAGACACGGGGGCTGATCCTGATCCCCCGCCTGCTCCTTTTCCCTCCCCCTTCTTTTTTGTCTCCCTTCCCGTGCTCTGCGGCTGCTGCTTGGTGGGCCCCGCCCCCGCGTCCGGAGCCACTGCGCTTCCGAAAGCGCGGCACCTGTGCACGAACAGAGACCAGCGCAGAGGCTGCACGTCACTGCCAACCGGGTCGGAGGATTCTCCGAGTCCATCTGCTTCTGTTTCTGTGGATGCGTCCCTGTCTGAGGAAGGATGGGCAAAGGCAGAGGAAGACGACAACCAGTCCTCGACAGCAGGACGCAAATGGTCTGTCACAGCTGCCCAGTGGGTCTGACGGAGGAGATCGGCCAATGCCCGCATCTCACCACACAGAGCTGCGGTCTGTGCGACCTTCGTGCGCTCCTCTGCGGACAGGCCCCTCCCGCCCCCAGGACTCCCCCCACCTGTGGCATAGGGGGTAGAAAAGGGAAAGGCAGAGGGGGAGGAGGGGGCAGCACGCGGAGTGCGGTCTGCCATCCCAGGCTGTTCTATTACTACATTGTTCAAGGGTCCGTAGAGAGGGGAGTCTCCCCCTGTTCTGCTGACAAGAGAGGAACGAGGAGGGTCACCCATGGCAGGGTCCGGAGACGCGGGGGGAGTGCCTGTCTGGACCATCGCAGCGAACAGGGCACTGGGGGTGATGCGACTGCCTGAGGGCTTCTCTCGGTCTTTGCTGTCCCTGTCTGCGGACCCCGGCTGGATGCGTTTTGTACCGCTGGAAGGGGGCCCTGTGGGTACAGGGGATGCGGGCCCTTGTCTTGGTGTGATGGCTTCCATACCGAATGTGGGGGGTGAGGGGGAGACTCCCGCAACAGGGGATGAGGGTCCGGATGTGGTCTTAAGGAGAAGAGAGACAATCTCCTTTAATTTCCTCTGAAGTTTCCTGAATCTCCTCAAAACTGCCTCTGCACTGTCTCTATCTACCTCATCTACGATTCGAATTTCTGAAAGGAAGTCTTCGTCTCCAAACTCTCCTTCCTCAAGCTCTCTCTCCCCGTCTCCATCGCCGTCAAGAGAGAAACCCTCAAGCGCCATCATTGCACGACGGCCTCTTAAACTCTCCGACCCTCCAGCCTGCAACAACACACCTCCACTCGGAGACGCCCCCGCAGAGGGACCTTCTGACTTGACAAACCCAAACTGTTCTTCCTCGAATCTCCATGGACGCAGGAGACGGAGACTAGGACGCCAACCCCGACGGACTAATGCGTCAACGCCATCAAGCAAAGCGGGGCCAACCCAGACAGAGCCTAATGTTGCCAATAAAGAGGGTAGGAAGGGGGTCGTCAGGTAGAGACTCAGGTTTGCTACAAGAAACGCTACGCACCTGTCAAAGAGAGTGCAGCAGCCGTAGAATTCGGAAGATTCCAACAAAGACAGACAGGATTTGGCGGACAGGAAAGAAACCAGCCGACGCTCACACAGGGTCTTCAGAGACGGCAGAGACGAAAACAATCTGTCTGAATGCTCTCGAGAAGAGGAAGACGGAGGAACGGAAGTCTGTGACACAGCCTCGACCTTCTCTCCCTTGCCCTCATCCTCTTCCTCTTCCGCTTCCCCTCTCTGGTCTGCCTCTGCAACTCTCACCCCCTCCTCCTCACTCTCTTCGGACTCGGAGTCTTCAAACACCGAAAGCCCCCGAAGAGAGCTGCATTCATGCGCATGCATGCAGACCCATGCAACCAGCAAATGAAAAGAAGGCAAGGAACGAGAAAGGAAGGCAATCCAGAACATGCAGTATTTTTGGGAAGAATTCTGAGATCACAAAAAGCCAGGCTATTGCAGTCTGCAAAAAGAACATATTTGAAAGAGTGGGTAGGGAAGAAAAGAGGCAAGCAAGGTCGAGTACGCGAATCAAGAGTAGACTCCAGCCATAGCAAGACCGACCTCACATCACTGAGCCCATCCGAATCCTCCCTGCTTGTCCTCACATCGAGAATCTCTTCTTCTGACTCCTCCTCCTCATCAGTCTCCTCCCGTTCAGGCTGTACACCTCTCCGAGTGATCACACGGCCTCTCAGACTATCCTTCTTCCACCCACCCTCCCTCGGGTCCCGCTCCTTCCCCCTTCCTTTCACCACACGACGCGTACGACCACGAGCAAAGTCACTTTCACGAAGCACGGCTCTGCCTTCATCAGACTCACTCTCCCCACTCACAGAAGATGAAGAAGAAGAGGAAGAAGAACCCGATGAAGACGCACGAGACGGCCGATCACTCCCGATGGTCCGCATCCGGGTCCGCACAAACACATGATAGGGGCCACTCAAAATGTCGGTTACATCTGCAACCGTCTTGACAGGTTTGAACGGCATCGCACACGACCGTGCAAAGGAAGCAGGGGGCTGGGGGGTAGCCACCCCCTGCAGAGGGGCCTGGCTGCTGACGGGCCCGGTGGTGGGAGAAGCCGGGGCCCCTGTGCCTCCTCCACTTGACCGTCGTCGGAACGGATCCGGTTGGGTTGACTGGAGGGGACTGCTTGCGTCGTTGCCTGGAGGGGAGGGGGGTGCAAGGGGGCCTGTAAGGGGAGAGGAGGAGTTGAACAGAGGACCAGAGAGAAGCGCAGATGAGGCATCGAAAGTGGCCGGGAGGGGGGCAGAGGACACCACCCCTCCAGTGGACAGAGTGTAGACACTGCGGGCAGCAATGGCCACTCTCTGCACTGCAGAGAGCGCTGTCACCCCTCCGGCAGGTCCCCCTCCCGGCTGTAGTTGCGGAGTGTGCTTGGGAGTGGAGACGGAGACGGAGCCTCTTCTGCTGTCGGGTCCGGTAGAGGTGGAGGAGGCAACAACTTGCGCAAGAAGAGCAGGTCTCGAGAGCGACGGGAAGACAAAGAGTCTGCAGACAGCACGCACTACAGTTCATGTCCGTAGACACACACACTTACACACACACACACACACACACACACACACGCACACACACATTGACTGTCTCTCTGTGTCTCACACACACTCTCTCTCATACATCCATGCCTGAATACACGTATGCATACTTGCACATTCGCAGTGAGAGACAGAAGTTGTCGATCTGCTCGAAAGCCCTTCAGCTCCTTCGCCGGTGTGGACTTAGTTGCCTTCTCTGTTCGGTTTCCGAAAACAACACAGAGCTCGATTCACAGAATGCGTTCAAGTCTCAGAGAATCGCAGGCGAGACCACAGAGCTCACTCAGGCTGAGAGAGACAGACGGACCAACAAACAGACCTGCCATCCACCGACACAGCGAAAGAGAGCCGTTTCCCAAGTGCCACCTGATGCAGAGGAGGCAACTGCCTGTGTCCTGCTCTGTGCTTTCTCGACAGCCCGGGTTGGTCGTCTCCTCCCTCGGCCTCCGCAGGCGCAGAGCTCTGCAAGACCACTCAACATCGTGCAGAGTGAAAGAATACATCACATGTTTCAGAGGCCTCACGAAAATCCATAAAGCCGTCGCACGAGGAGTGAAGAAGAAGGCAGCGAGAGATTGGTCGGAAAGCTTCCCGCATGCATCCTCTGCTCCCTCCAACACGTGGAAGGAAGAAGAGAAACAAACACTGGATGAATGTACAGACAGAAACACGAAAAGAACCTTAAAAGGCTGTATGTGTGGACGCTCCCATTGACTCACTTACCCGAAGCCCAGGACGCAGCTTAGAGGGCACAAAGAAACGCGACGCGTCTCCTCTCTCCCTCTCCCTCCCGCTGCCTCCCAGAGGATTCTCACCAACACCAATTCCACCACCAGAGGACGAGAAGTTCATCCCAGAGCCGAACGAATCTTTCAATCCCCTTTCCTTATCCTTCTCACCTCGTTCACCCCCTGCTCCTCCCCACACAAAAGCGTCTGCAGATGGATGAATATAACAACAAGTGAAATAAATTCCTGTGAGAAAAAGACGCACCATGCAAAGTGGATGGGCCACGTCTCCTCTTTCTTCCCACTTGAATGCATTTGCAGAAGGACAGAATGGATCTAGAACATCGAAAAGCACTTCCAAGGTGCAACGCACACGACACACCCCAGAAGCAAACTGAATCAACGTTGCCTTTCGGTGAAACGCGGAAGATTCGCGGTCTGCTGATTTAAGAATTGACTGTACATGTCGTTTGTACATTTCATCCGCGCCTACCGACACCCTTTCCTTTCAACAAATTGATTTTGTGTGCATCTTCATGGATGATCTCTCTCACTTCTGCCTTTCATCATGCCTGCCGGAACGCATTCGAGTCCTCAATCTCCAACGGACATGCAGTCATCTGTGCATCTATCTGTGCATACAACTCCACTCACCCCCGCTCTTAGTGACTGCAGCCGAGAGCAGCCCCATCGCCTCTACTCCCGTCACCGGCCCAACTCGGTGATCCCCTCCAAGAACGGCACGCGGCATCGACACCACTGCTCCTGCCTCCACTCCCAACCCACACTGTCCACTCTCATTCGCTCCCCACGCGAACACACGTCCGCCCTCGCACAGCGCAAGAGAGTGACGCGCCCCTGCTGCTACTTGGAGGACGTTCACCCCTGACGGCAGAGTGCGGAGACGGATAGGAAGAAACGCGGCAGCAGACGAGGAGACGGCAGAGGCCCCGGACAACCCAACCGGACCTGTGGAAGAGGAGAAAAACGAACCCCGTCCCTCCTTGTTCTTCCCCGAAGCGTTTGAGAGTGAACCCCGGGCTCCTTCAGATGCACCCCCAGACGCACCCGACTGATTCGAAACAGCAACAGCAGCGGAACCTTCCAGGCCCAACTGCCCGAAGCCATTCGACCCCCAGGCATACACTCCAGTGGAGCCATCCTTGTCACTCACTCCAATGCACAGTGTGTGTTCCTCCCCGCACGCCACGTCAACTGCCTTAAGCCGTCTCTTTCCTTTCCTTCCCGACCTCCCTCCCCCACCCTCTCCTGAGGGTTCACAGAACATCTCCAGGGCCTTCGGGCTGATCAGCGTCGTCTCTCCCTTGCAGTGCCCCAATTGACCCCCCTGCCCCGATCCCCACGTGAACAGGTGACCGCTGGAGAGAATGGCGGCCGAATGGAACTTGGACGTCGACAGCTTCACCACCTCAGGCTCTACCCCTCCCCCAAGAACCCCCCCCACATCCCCGACTGGAGACGGAAGGGAAAATTTTACAGGACGGGGCACAGCCACATCCAGCTGGTTTCCTGTGTGGTACCCCAGATGAAAATTCGCTGCCGACCCCCACGAGAGCATCAGGGGCTTCTCCCCCACCACGAAGCTGCACCGTCTCTTCGCCCAGCGACTCGAGAAAGCGACCACGCTCTCCACCAGGCTGAGACCATCTCGATCCTGCATGCGATGTCAATACAAACGCACGGAAGGAACATGAGAGATCCGAATGGATGAACCGGGAGACTCAGCGGTATAGGAGACGGCGTGACACCAACTGACTGACCAGTTGCCACACATCCCCCCCTTCCTTCAGAAAGCGGAGCACACTCTTCAAGTCTCCAGAGAGGATCGAGCGCGCCGTGACCAGAGGCCCTTTCCTGTCCTGCACCATTGCAAGAGGGGTGGAAGAAGCAACTTGTCAGCCAGACAGACAGGACTTGTGTATCCTCAAAAAACGACGGAACGCACAAGGCCCGCAGACCCGCATAAGGCGACGCTACTCGAGCTACATGTAGAGAAACTTATGACTGAAGGGACGCTGAGGTTGGATGAATTCCGAGAAAGTGTAATCGCGTCACGATCGCACGCAAACACAGGGCACAAAACAGACCTTGCCTACAGACCCGGGAGCGACCTCCAAGGCCTTGCGAGGCCCCCTCGAAGGCCCCCCCCTCTCGTGACGCATCTCCACCAGCAACGACCAACCACCTTCACACCAGCACACCCAGACCTTCTTATGACATGCGGGCAATCCACAGAACTGAGACAATCAGCCGAGACTGAAGGAACCAACGACTCAAAAGCACCCGACCTTTCTCTTGTCCTTCTTTCGTTTTTTACCTATTTTCACGTCACGCAAACCCTGTGCTATGAATACACTGTCGTAGTGCTGCACCTGTGAAATCCCGGGAGTACGTTTGCAAGCGGGATGCTCGCCCTCTTTACAGAAAAATACTAGAGGAGCCCATGCAGAGTAGAAGAAGTCAGTGTTCGTTGTTGTTCGAAAAGGAGACGCCCAGTACTAGTTCGTAACTCCGATTCAAGTACGCGCGTGCGTCGAATCCGGCCGCGCGCGCGGGATCGCGCGCTTGCATGCGTCGCGCGTCAGCGCGCGCATGACGCGCGCGCCAAGGCATCCAAGGCGATTGTTTGGAAAAGACTAGCTATGCATAAAAAGAAAAGACATGCAAGGCATTCAAACTGCAGTCACACAAAGAGCGTGTAGGCTGGTCAGAAATTCGATCGGTGTTCTGGTCTCCATTGCGGCAGGCTTCCCCACAGATCGAGATATCCGACTTTGTGTTGGGAGACGGAAGGTTTGAGAAGGTAGCTCGGTAAGATCTACACGAAAACCCGTGCCCGAATGCAGAGCTCTGACCAGGCAGCTGAGGCCTCCACCGACTCCTGTGAGCAGGTTCTGGTACCTGACTTCGTCCTTGTGGGGGACGAGTACGCAGGACTTCGGCAGGTGGCGACAGGGATTGTTAAAGAGACGAGACGGCTTGAGACTCTTTTGGAAGAACACAAAGGAGAAGAGGGCGAAAACCTCAGCTTCATGGGTGTGCCTCTTGATCTGTATTCGAGCTGCTTTACTGTACGTGAGGTTGGTCACGAGGTGGTCAAACATATTCGGCAGCTGATTTCTGAGGTGGAGGCGTTGGGGCCTTCAAAGGCAACGGAAGGGGTTCGAGATCTTTTGGCGGTTGAGGGTTTTTTTTGTTTCTGTCTTACGGCTTTTCTGTGAGGGGCATGTGTCCTCTTTAGTTGCACGTTTGCATCGTTTCATTGAATCTGCCACCGTCGTTAGCAAAGAAAGAATGACGGAAAACGGGACACCTCAGAGTGCGATTTGGGACATGGAGTCCCTGTTAAAGGATGCCCAGGAGCAATTTGAGACAATGAAATCAAGCATGAGTGGAGCCGGGGTCTCTCTCTTGAGGGTACTCATCTCCCACTGCCCTCAGCTTACCGATCTGCTTTGGAAGTCGGACAGCTTCCTGTATGCAGTCAAATCCATGGTGCGTTCCACTGCCGAGTCTTTGACAAACAAAACTTCCGAGAGGAGCAGGTTTGTGGGGGTTGTCGATATGCTCCGCAGTCTGAAGGAGACTGGGTGGGTGGTAAGACAGGGGGTGGAGGCCTTGAATGCCTCGAAGTCTTTTAGGGGGGAGGGGGGGCAGTTGGAGGAGATGCCAATTGATGTGTCGCGTTTTTTCAGGGCCGCTTTGTGGCAGGCAGTGGAGGAGGACAAGCAAAAGCCAGACAACGAAGACTGGCTGTGCTCCGGGTGTGCAGGTCGGGTGTTTGCGTGGGGGGACACAGTTCGTTTGTTTGAGAGTTTTGGTATGGGTGAGGAAGTGAGAAGAGCTCAGCTGACTCTGCCGATGCTGCGTCGGATGCCAGAGCATTGTATGACGATGCGATCCGTGAGGCATTGCGTCAGTGTTCATGCTCGATCACCAAACACGGAAACGATCCAAGAAAAGTGTTCTTCTACCGAGTCAAAGCAATAGAGATGACTCTGCAGAATAAGAAGGTTGCGATCCGGAAAGAGAGGATGAGGGAGTTGAAAGCACTCAAGTACATAGACAGAGAGTGGGAGGCATCTATTCAATCGGGGGAGGGGGGGGAGGAATGGATGGAAGTGGGCGAAAGTGAGCGTGAGCATGAGGCTAGACTTTTCCTCGCCCTTCTGATTCTCTGTCTTGAAGAATCTCCTTCCAAGTCCGTCTCCTTGTCTTCGCTGGAAGACAGCGCCTCAGGGCCCATCAGGTCGTTAGTGGCGTGGTTTGAGGAAAGACAGACAGTGATTGTCGGGACCGGGCAGAGCGGGGCAGGAAGAAACAAGAAAGTCTCTTCCCCTTCTGAGCTTTCCTTGATTGACCTCTCCCCTTTTCTAGACCAGCATGTTTTTCCTGATTTGATCGAGGGGAGGGGCGCAGGGTCTCGGTCTCAGCAGCGGGGGGAGAAGAGCACATACAGGCCACTGAGGTCTCGTCGTGGGGCCAAGTCGGAGTTTCCCTTTCCCTGTGCATACTGTGGGAGTGTGGACTCAAAAACAAAAGCTTGTTCGGGTTGTGAGATGGTGTCGTATTGCTCTCCCGACTGTCAGAAAGCGCATTGGAGTGGAAAGAAGGAAAAGGGAGAAAAGGGAGGGGTGTGTGGGGTAAATACGTCATTGAGAGAGAGGGCAGAGGAAGTTAGTGCAGCAGTGTCTGAAGAAGCTCGGCAGCCACATCCTTCTGAAACCCTCCCAGCAGAGACCCCAGCAGATGTGCACAAGAAGCGCTGCAGCCTCTTGCGGCAAAGGGTGAGGGACGTTCTCCTCTCCCAGTCTGTCACCTTCCACGACTTCGGAACAGCCCCTCCAACCATTTAACCCCAATATCCCCATGCAGGCTCTCCATTTGAAACATCTTGCCTGATTCCAGTTTGATCCCAACACATAATGTTACACATTGTAGAGTGACGTCATCGAGGTTTAATCGACCAGATCTGATTCAAAGACTGTTTGGATTTGCATGATTGGGAGAGCTAGCCCAGCTAGACTTAAATTATCATCATGACATCATGATATCATCATACGTCATCGTCGTCTTAGACTCGTCTGCCCAGACTAGTAGCCAGAGGCTAGCTGTTAAGACTTCCTGAGTCCAGCGTTTGATAAGAGATAAGCTCGACAGCCTTCCCCCCAAGGAGAAACGCATACGTAAAACTAGACGCAAAAATACAACAAATGACCCCCAGTGGCTTTAAAGGGGCTTCTCTTAATTCAATATGCATGAAAAAAGGTTGGTTTTAAAAGCTAGTTAACCGCCTTGTCTGTACGATTCAAAACCTCCCTAAACCTAAGTTAACTTAAGTACCACTAGCTTGAAAAAATATAATCAAGATTTGTATCTCTATCTGCGGCATCGTTTTTCAAGAGACCGTCCATGCCTGCGGCGTAGACGATCAAGACACCATCTAGATATGCGGCTTTAGCTTTCAAAACACCGTAAATAATGTTTTTTAGTACCACCGTAAATGATGATCAAGACACTGTCAGACCTAAATAATGTTTTTACCTAGTATAAAAAACATTTGTGTACACCAAAAAGCATTTTTACTTACTATGCAATCACTTTGATGCAACACTAAGTTGGTTCTGATATTAGTTGATGCAGGTTTAGACACATAGTTTCCTCGATAGTTTCATCATGGCCGGGCCTCATCATGTATATATGCACAGGCCGGGCCACGGCCGCATGTACGTTCCATAGTTGAATCCATACATTCGAACATGCATGACACTTTACAAAGCCAATTAAGTTTTTGATGTACGTATCAATCATCAAAATCTGATTAAACTTGCTTCATCCGGCTAACACTTGTAACACTCTTCATACAATATGGTATGCATTAGTATGCGTTGCAATGTTTGTGTCAGTGCTGAATCACTGCTGATGTTATAGATATACTCTTTCAAAGTCTCTTTGATCATGACCACTCGTGAGTGCGGTCGACGGGACGATGGAAGGGGAGGCAAAGATGTTCTTGAAGAGGGTGGCAGAGCGATTGAGTAAGAAATGGGGGCAACACGTGAGCAAGACGTGCGGCCGGATCCGAGCCCGACTGCAGATTGCCCACCTGAAAGCGGCAAGCGCGTGCATTCGGGGGACCAGAGGAATGCAGGGGGAGGGCTGGGAGGAAGGAGGAGTAGGCAGTGCGCTGGTCATGACTGAGGGATAGGAAGTACTTAATAAATGCAGAAGAAGACATTCGGACGGAGGAGCGTCAAGTATGAGGTCGTATGAGAGAGAGAGCTAGCAGCGAGAGCAGTAATCAGGACAGAAGGAAGAGATGAAAGACGTATAGGTCAGACGCTAGGAACAAACTTTAAGTCAATGCCCCCCATCATGAGTTCATGCTGTGACATGTTTCATGAGAACTAATATCTGAACTATGTGCACAGTGACATATTTTGACATTATTTTCTAGTGCGTAACTGTCATTGCCTGTCAACTTTAAGTCCTTAAACTGCTTCAAATATTCTGAATCAAGGGATATGTACCACTAGACGCATCGGCAAGAAGCAGTAGCACTAACGCGCCACTGCTTCATGCCTCTTAAGGCTTTTAAGAATATATGCAATTAAAACTTTAATTTAAAAGTACTATTCTAATTATTGGGGGTGCTAATTACCTATAATTGCATATATTCTAGTAATTTAAAAGTTACCCACGTTTGTCATTTTTATTTTTCTAACATTTCTAGAATTAGTTTGATAGAAATGATGATGGTGGTGATGATGATGAGCGATGATGAATGGGGGTTAAATCCTAGGAATTGAGTCTAATTTCTATAACATATTAAAAATTAAAGTGTATTTTCTATCACTTCTTTTCTAAATTTGGATTTCTATCACTTTTTTATCATTTTTCTATCAGTTTTCTAAAAAAAATTCTATTACAAAATTTAAAATTTTTCTAGCGCATCTATAAGCATTTTTTCTAGCATTTTTTGCACTGCCAATTAAATTTGTAGAGGAAGCCCACCTCATCACAGCGGTCTTAAAGTCCTCCGTATGGTGTTAAGCTTTTTTAAAATCATTGAAGCAACTTCTCTAGGGGGGGGCAATCTGGAAGGTTATGGTGGATTTTGAGCCCAAAATGATATAAAATATGAATAAAAACAGATTTTTGTAAGCCAGTCCGGCAACCTGGAGCTCTGCCTGGTCAAGTTACGTCAAAATCTGATGTTTTTGAAGTGTAGGCTACGTGGTTACTTTGGGTTACCCCCTTTTTATCTTTGTCACACAAAGATGTTACAGATTACCCGGTTACGAGCATTTTAACCTTAATAACCGACCAAATTTTCAACTTTTAAAAGCATTCAAAATAATGTTTAGAACACGTTTGAATGCTTTTTGAGGGAGGTTACTTCATTTTTGAGGGGGGTCAAAAAAGGTTACGGGTTACCCGGTTACGGGGGATTTGGGGGCAAAGTGAGTGTGACACATCATTTTTCATCATTTTTAACCATAACCTAAATTGTTTAACAATCTTGAACCACTTTTGACTGATGGTTACATATCACACGTTATAAGGGGGGAGTGTAGGATCAGTAACCATAGTATAACCGGCTGAAGTGCCCCCCCCTAGCAACTTCTCTTTTCAAGAGTCTTTTACCGTGAAAAAAAAAAAAAATTCCGAGAGTCATTCATTCATTAAAAAAAACTTTCCCAAAACTGTGTAAAGTACATCGATGAAGTAGGTTAGAGAATAATAAAAACTACAGCCTGCAATCATAGGTCTGCAACCGCATAGCTTTCGTTTTTAAAGTTTAATTATGATGATAACTGTTTATCATTGCACGTTTAAATTATGGTCGGACTCCAATAGATATGGGGGGATAAAAAGCTTCTGTACGTTCTTGTGTGCATTGAATACAAACACTTATTATGTCCAGTATTGTTTGATGGAGTTTTTGATACTAAAATCGCGCAGTTACCGCTGTTAGCATAGCTTTTCACAGTTGCAACCATGTTTTACGCTTCTTCGAAGACCCGGAAAATGCATTCATCTCTGAACACTCAGATACCCAGATGCGTGCGTACCAAAACCAATCAGCAGTCTTCAAGAGAAGCTCTGCATGCCCTTGTCCCTTGCTAGTAAAACTGGGTGATCTCAACAGTGCTGGGTCTCTGATAGAAAGAGGTGACCCGGGGGCTGCAGATAGTCGAGTAGTATGGATCTTTGGTAATTAAGATCCATCTGACAGATGAAGTTGGGACTTTCTGGACATAGACATAGATCACTCAAATTTCTGTAATGAATCATTCCCGCAAGTCATAGACTTTCTGAAAAGGTGTTTGAAAAACTTGCATACACATTTGTTTTACTGAGGTGGACAGGACTTATTTTCCGTGCAATGCAAGGCTTTTGTCAGTTTTCTTACTTTGAAAAGGTCTCTGTCCAGATCTGCTCCTTCAGAACTTTGAGGTCTAGATCGTAAGCTTTCAGAGCCCCAAGAATATCTTCCTCCTAAAAGCTTGTCGCATTGCAGACTTCCTGCAAAACGGCAGAAAATAAAAAGAAGAATCAATTCAACGCACACACGTACACATACAAGGCGTGCGCACGCACACGCATACACAGAGAGAGAGAAACAGACACAGACACACAGGCACACACACACTAGCACAGACATACACACACACACACACATACATACACATATACACACACACGCACACACACGCACACACATGCACATATATGCATACACACACACACACACACTCATAAACACACATACACGCACACGCACACGCGTACGTACACGTACACACGTACGTACACGCACACACACACGCATACGCAGACACAAATTGAGAGCTTGTCAGCAACATTCAGCAACAAACCAGCTCTTTCTTTACAGAATCGGCGCTTAATTCATCTTTGCGAGGACCGTTAGATCCTTGCCTTCATTGATGCACTCGGTCAATTTAAAGAGACAAGGGGTCTATCCGGGTGAATATCTGTGAGAGTGCGTATCGATCAAGGAGAAGTTCTTCAAAGGTTTATTGGCATGGCGCTTGCTACAGGTATTTTGATGAACACAAATAAGCAGTGACTTCATCCAACCTTCAGCGTCTTGCATCTTTTCTTGAGCTCTCGGATCGTTCCTCACATCCACGCACGGTTGAAGACTTTCTTCCCTCCGCAACTAGACTGGACCTTCCGGCCCCGCTGCACTCATGAAACCAGAAGATTGATTGGCAGATCAGGTCATGCAGAGCAGAGCAAAACAGAGCAGGACTGTAAACGCTGACCTAAAGATCGAAGACTCGACAACCAATTTAATAAGCAGAGGGCCGGCTTCCAGCCTGCTCTAACAGAGGAGCTAATGCGGGAGGGATAAAGAATTAAGGCTGACAAAAGATCATCGGTCTTAGGTGCCGATGCAGTGCAAAAGAGGAGTCGATGAGCTTATCGACATCCCTCTGTCCCCGAAACTGCAGTCATGATGAGCATACAGAGACAAAAAAAGAGATAGGCAAAGGCTTGGCTGGGCGGATGGGCAAAAAAGCAGGAGGCTAGAAGCGAGACAGACAGATAAACAGACGAAAAGACAAACAGATAGACAGACAAACAGACCAACAGACAGACAGACAAATAGATAGCCAGCCAGGCAGACAGGCTGAAAGACGGAAAAGAAGAATAACAATAACTCGGAGATGGAGAAAAGGATAGAAGATAGGGGAAGGAAAAAAAAAAGAAAAAAGAGAAAAAGAAGCAAAGAAAGAAAGAAAGTAAGAAAGAAAGAAGCAGACAAACAAACAAAAAAAGAAAAAAAGAAAGAAAGAAAGAAGGAAAGAAATAAAGAATTTCTCAAAGGGGGGAAATAAAACAAAAAAAAAACAAAAACGAAAGAAAGAGGGCAACAACCAAAGAAGACAGAGACAACGACTCAGAAAGGAAGTGAAAAGTTGGAGCGAGAAAGACTAGGCGCAACTTGAAGGCAGAATGTGTGGTCGCATCCTGTTGAAAACGATTGTATACGCATACCATCGACGGCCAACATTCCTTCCCATTGTGCATCGATCGTGAAACGGGCCAAAGAGCACAATAAAAAAGGGAAAGCGAATACGGCTTTTTATCAATGAAGTGAATATAAATTAAGGGATGGACATTTGTATCATGCCTGATGAGCCACTGCAATCATCAGAGTTCCGACATTCATTCACGCACAGGAAGTGGAAGGACTCACTGGAGGGAACATTGCCATACAGCTGAGCATGTCCCGTATCTTGAGGGAAATCGACGCAAACCCGGTAACGGTGACGTTTAGAGGAAAGATTCCTGCATGATGCAGAAGCCTACGGTGCATATTCATAGGCAAACACACTCTCTCTTGACAGAAATTGAATGCCGCGACAAACCCCACAAAGCACGTAAGCTGATTATCTTCTCTTTGTTTTAATCCAGAAATAAAACGATTCTTGCGATTTCAAAAGGACACTGTTAGGAGCTTGTCAATGAAAACCGTGCAATGCAATCAGTCAGTAACATGTAGTGCCTGCCGCACAAGAAACTAACAGAATCGTGATTCAACGTTTCAAGAACATAAAGGACAATAAAACAACTGCATGCCTCTAAGTTTGACTGCTGACCACCGGATGGGTCGAATCTGACAGGAACCAGAAAGTCAAAGTCAAAAACTGAAGCTCTTCAGAAATGAGCGTGCATGAAGAGTCTGTTGTTTGATCGACTGTTACAGAGCATAGCTATCACGGCTGTGTATCACCTTCGCACAGTTCCTGAGTTTTTATGATAGAACACATGCATAATTAAAGCTGACAATGGAAAAAAAGCACCTCAGGCATACAAATGCACATATGAAAACCCGCAGACTAATCTGAATCAGGTCAGGGTCTGCATGTGTAATACAAACTTCCAGCTAGAGCAGTCATGAAATGTCAATGACATGAAGTCAAACAAAATCGCGGGATTCATACGAAAGAAGATCTGAGCATGCAATGAGGGGTGAAGACTTCTTCGGACCAGAAACCGAAGACGCGCATGAAAGATGACAGACGAAAAAACTCACTCAAATGTTTTGGATCCGATGAAGCCCCTGCCAAAGAGACACAATTTTGAGTACCAGAGGGGCTGCTCCTTCCCAGAGACGAAAAAAAGTCCAAAATTGGACCCCTGCCGTTCTCTGCATTTACATTTCATTAAATACTTACGTTAGAAAAAAACACATAAGTTTGGCAACACAGATACTCGAGTGCAAGTGGAAGGCTTCACGAGCGTCGATATTCTATCTACGTCTACGTCGCTTCATTCATTCATTCATTCATTCAATCATTCACTGTTTCATTCATTTCAATTACCGGAGGGGCCGCCTTGGTATAACAAAGCAATGCAACTGCAAGGGTTTGTATACCCTTCACGTAACGAGCAAAGCAAGATCCAAAACGCAACTAAAGAATCTCTATTTATAGATTGATCGACCATGAAAGAATTAATTGCAATGATCGGACTGGTTGTAGCAAAGACTAGGAGACGAACGCTCATTTTGTCCGGCTGTCCGGCGGACGTACCTCTACATACACACACAGACCCGGAGGGCAGAATTGTGGGCAGAGACGTCCTGTCGTGAGCTTCAAGTTCTACTTCATCCCTGCAGGTTTGACCAGTAGAAACATGCAAAGATCTTTCGCAGGATAACACAAAAAGTTAGATGCACATATCTACCAATATACAACGCATGACACACACAAATACACGCACACGCATACATACACACATGCACGCGTGCGCGCGCGCAGGCGCACGGACAGAGAGGAAAAGATAAAGGGAGAATGGAACAGACAACCGGATGCACATACGTACATATTGATGTAGATGCAAGTACAGTATGAGTAAGAAGGGTCAGAGAGGACGGCACAGAAGAGATATTGATTCAAACATAGTGACGAAAGATCACAGACACCTACTTTGACTATAATAACAGAGCTAGTGAGAGTGCAAGAGGTCCAGAGAGTGAAAAATGAAGGATTGGTCCTGTCATGTCTCAGTTCTCCTGTTATTTTCCACAGCTATTAAGCAACCCTTCACAATAATGCTTTAAGACAATTTATATACACCCCACCCCACCTTAGCCCCATGCTTTAGTGAACTCGGTCTCACTTTCTTTCTAGTGTGCGGTGGTGCCTTTTGTTGAAGGCTTCCCTCCAGTGTTTATAAGAAGATGTGTAGAAAAAACAACTGACTTGAACCAGCTAAAGCAAGACTTGCATACCCAGATTGTTTCCTGCTCTATTTCTATTGAGAATGGGCTGTAGTACCTGCACAAAGATGTAAGGGGACAACAGCAAGCAGATCAGAATATTGTGTGCATCAATGACTCTTCTGATGCCTTACAGAAGGAAAATTAAGAAATCATATTCATGTGTAGTCGTGCATGCCCTCTAGTTCTCTCTGGCCGTCTTACAAATGGAAGCATGATCAGAAAGAGGCTCCTTTTTTACGTTTTTGTTGTTGTTCATTGCATGGGAAACCCGCTTGCACGTTTGAACCACCGGCAACCAAGAATTTCTGCATGCTTTCATATTGTGTGTGTACACGTGGGGTCATTGCCAAACAACTTAATTGATCGAAAAAACCCATAGAAGCTCCATCGTATGGGCCTGGCAACCAACGCCGAACTGCACAAACTTGACCACCGGCTCCTTTCCGCCTGCACTGAAGCATTGCGAGTGTCGATGAGCAGAAGGAAGTTAGACTGTTGACTTTGCACTGAACTTCGGTAGTATTTAAGAGATGGATAAAAGATGTTCAGTAAAGTTGATTGATGCCTCACAGCTTCTGGATTTTTAAAAACGATGCTGCAGTGTCTCGGCCGACAGGGGTCTTTGAGTCGCTGAAATTGACAAAACTATTCTTGCGTGATCGACTCTGGCCAGACGCACGCAAAAGTGCTGAGTTGATGGTTTGTGCTAGCAGGAATGGGCAGTAGAGCACTGTAACAAGACGGCAGACAAATGAGTCAGTTTGGATGGATATCTGTATGTCATTGAGTGGAAGACTCTCAACTGTGCCTCCTACGAAAGACCTGATAAGCCTTTTCTTGCTGATCCGCTCTCGACAAGTCCTCGTGCCTCGGGTTCTTTGTGTTTTGCACCGAAGACGAACTGGCACCTTGACAAGTTAGCGTCTGCGCAAAGAGCCCAAAGAGTGGATATCAAAGATACAAGACACAGAAACAAAAAAAAAGAAAAAAACGAAGGCTTAGCGAAGAAAGCGAGAAAGAAGAAAAGAGACAGAAAGAACAAAAAACAAGTCTTAGAACGGAAAAGAAAGCAAACAGAGAAAAGAAAGACAGAAACAAAGAAAAAAATAAAGAAAGAAAGAAAAAAAGGAACGAAGGAAGGCAGGAAGGAAGCAAGACAAAAACAAGAAGAAAGAAAGAAGGAAGGACAGTCAAAAAGAAAGAAATAAAGAAACCCAGAAAGAGAAGAGAGAAAGAACAGACAAAACCGAAAGAGAGAAATAAATGAATCAATAAGGGCTCGGCACCCATCAATCAATCCATCAAGATAGATAAATAGATTAAAAAATGAACAAAGAAAGAAAGAAAGGAAGGAAAGAAGAAAGAAAAAAAGAAAAGACGCGCGACTGAACGAATAAAAACGAAGAACGCATGAAAACCTGCATGCTTTGACCGTTTCGGCATTGCCGTCTGCCCTCTTCGGCTGCAAGGATCGATGTAGAGGGACCGAGGCACGAGAGGGGAGAGAACACGCACGGGTCCAAGAGAGGCAGGGTAAAGAAAAAGAAAGCTCTTCGAGGATGAATCATATGAGAGCTTTGTGTGGACTCACGCTTTCTCCGTCTTTTACTGCTTTTGCAATTTTTTCTTTCCTTTAATCCCTTAATTGCAACGGAATGCTTCCCTCTCTCTCTCCCACCTCCCTGAGGCTCCTACCCTCCCTTCCGCTCCCCTCCCTCCCTCAGTGACTGTCTCTCTTCGCTGCTCAAAGTTTGCTTCTTTCGCTATGCTGTTTCTTTCTTTCCTGTGTTTGTTCTCTCCTTCAAATGCTGACTGACGAACACCTTCCCATCCCCCTCACCTGATGTCTATGATTTCTGTGGTCCTTATCTGAGTTTCCGTGGGAACCGTCCACCATCGTCTTCTCCTTCACCTGCACAGAGACGTAGACGCATGTCGACTGGTGAGGGGCGCACAAGACGGATAGATGGGTGGACGCACTCATTATCCTAGCTTGTGACCGTAAGACAGCCAAGTGGAGGCAGGAAAGGCAAGAGGACGGCTGGATCTGCCCAGACAAAAACAAAAAAGGGTGGTCTGGACTTCGGTCTGAGAAGCGCAAAATGGCTGTGCCCGTATGTCTGCATACACGCATACATGCACCCCTGACTGGGTATACACGAACAAGAACATGCATGGTTGGGTCCAGCCTGCCGGGAACTTCTCAGCACTAAGCTCACCATTAGAAATGATCTTCTCATCGCTTCTCGTCGTACAGTTTATGTTGGATAGGTGCACTCGAAAAATAGAAAAAGAAACCGTCCTTTTCTTCTCTTCCTCCTTTTTATCTCCTCTCTCTCTCTCTTTCTCTCTCTTTCTCTCTCTCTCTCTCTCTTTCTCTCTCTCTCTTTCTTTCGCTTTTTCTTGCTCTCTCTCTCTTTATTCTCCCCCCCTTTTTATTTTGATCTGTTTCTTCCGTTCATTCTTTGTTTCGCTTGCTCTCTCTCTCTCTCTCTTACACACACACACACACACATACACAAACACGCCAAAGAAGCACGAGGTTATCGCAGGCCCAAGTTCCATTTCCGTTTGACCTGCGCGGTTCTATCCCATCCCATCCGAGAAGATTGCGCCTTCCCATCGTCAGTCGGCTGTGAAGGTAGGTGTATGCGGTGCTTGGTGTTGACTCCTCTATTCGGCGACCACTGAAAGGGACCAAGGTGTCTCTCTCCTCTCGGCCCAGGCGAAATGGAAAGGCCACATGCTCGTTAGTCTTGATCCACGCACGCGCCTGCGACACACAGGGGTTATATCAGACTGAGAAAAGGGAACTGCGTGTTTGGAAACTCTCTTTTCCTCTTTTTCTCTTTCCGTTTTCTTCAAGTCTGTATTAGTCCCCCCTCCTCCCCTGCCCTGCTCTGTCGTCTCATACATTCTTATCTCTCTCACATGCTCCTTCTCCCTCCGTCCTTTTGATTCACTCCCCCTCCCCCTTCCATTCTCCTCTATGGCATCCATTTATCTATGCATGCAAGATCGGTTTCCGACGACTGGGGGCACTGCGATGGTTGCCTACAGGCAACAGCATGCAGACTCAGAGGGCCCAAACGAATGGTCCCAAAGAGCAGCACGCCGTCGCGAGGGTCACCTGAACACCCCCAGATGCTTTTCTATTTCTTTGGATCCAGTCAGAGGGTTCCCCCCTTCCGGCTGGCTCACCATCGCGACTACACGCAAAGCTCACGTTAGAACTCCTCCGCAAAAAACTTACAACCGCAAGTGGGCACATATCCGCCCTATGTTGTGTTCGACAACCGACATCGACGCTCCAGAGAAATAGCTTAGCCGGGTAACACCGATCACAACACAATCATACGTGTAAGAGGTTTGGAAGAACGGAACCAACAGACCCAATGAGAGAGACCGTGTTTGTCAACGCTTCGTAATCCTATCCCTAAGAATTGAATCACCTTGATTGATAACTCAAGAAGCTTCGAGATTACTTCTGCGCCTGCTGTGCACAGTTGATGCTGGACAGGTGCACTTGAGAAACAGAAAAAGAAACCGTCCTTTTCTTCTCTTCCTCCTTTTCATCCTCTCTCTCTCTCTCTCTCTCTCTCTCTCTTTCTCTCTCTTTCTCTCTCTTTCTCTCTCTCTCTCTTTCTCTCTCTCTCTCTCTTTCTCTCTCTCTCTCTCTCTCGCTCTCTCTCGCTCTCTCTCGCTCTCTCTCTCTTTCTTTTATTTTAATCTATTTCTTCCGTTCATTCTTTGTTTTGCTTGCTCTCTCTCTCTCTCTCTCTCTCTCTCTCTCTCTTTTTCTCTCTCTCACATACACACATACACACACAGACAAACACACCAAAGAAGCACGAAGTTATCGCAGGCCTAAGTCCCATTTCCGTCTGACCTACGCGGTTCCATCCCATCCCATCCGAGAAGATTGTGCCTTCCCATTGTCAGTCGGCTGTGGAGGTAGGTGTATGCGGTGCTTGGTGTTGACTCCTCCATTCGGCGACCACTGAGAGGGACCAAGGTGTCTCTCTCTTCTCGGCCTGGAAAAAAAAGAAAGGCCACACGCTCGTTGATCTTGATCCACGCACGCGCCTGCGACACACAGGGGTCATATCAGACTAAAAAAAGGGAACTGCGTGTTTGGAAACTCTCTTTTCCTCTTTTTCTCTTTCCGTTTTCTTCAAGTCTCTATTAGTCCCCCCTCCTCCCCTGCCCTGCTCTGTCGTCTCATACATTCTTATTTCTCTCACACGCTCCTTCTCCCTCCGTCCTTTTGATTCACTCCCCCTCCCCCTTCCATTCTCCTCTGCGGCATCCATCTATCTATGCATGCAAGATTGGTTTTCGACGACTGGGGGCTCTGCGATGGTTGCCCACAAGCATTGCCAACAGCACGCAGACTCAGAGGGCCTAAACGAATGGTCCCAAAGAGCAGCACACCATCGCGAGGGTTGCCTGAACACCCCCAGATGCTTTTCTGTTTCCTTGGGTCCAGTCAGAGGGTTCCCCCCTTCCGACTGGCTCGCCATCGCGACTACACGCAAGGCTCGCGTTAGAACTCCTCCACAAAAAACTTATAACCGCAAGTGGGCACATATTCGCCCTATGTTGTGTCCGACAACCGACACCGACG
>JAHBMJ010000876.1:0-7500 GCA_018398765.1 Chromera velia | reverse complement strand
CATACAAGAGAGAGGAACTCAAGCGGAAGTCCAATTGGATTCGTTGGTCCTTCTCGTGCCTTGTATTCCCTTTTGTATGGAGTTTCCTTCATTCAATGGATCAGTCGCCTCTGCTCTTTGCAGTCCACAGCATTTGCAGAGTTTATCTTTGCCTACCGCACTCCGACAGGGGCTCAGGAGGCCTATCTAGGGGTCAGTTCAGAAACTCACATACACTGCCCGTCATTTGGTTCAGATGGCAGCCTCTAGATAGACACGCACTATGACAGATCCATGTAGACGATAGAAAAACGACAGAGAGAGTTGAAGAGACCAGTCACGAACCTTTTGCAGATTTGCCCCAATCCGTTTTCTATTGTGTTCGTCTGTCACTCTCGGCCCATTCCGCCTTTCATTTCAACGCCTTTTTCCTTGCACGTGCGCATCTTGTTGTGCAGCCTGTGGATGGCGGCTCGGGAGGGTCAGCTGCCCGCTTGGATACGAGACAAAAAGAGCATCGGCATTCAACGCGTGTTGAGGAGGACCGGGTACACTCGCGAGACCACCACGCACACAGAGACGGGAGGGGAATGAATACCCGAAGAGCATGAAGAGGGCCGGAGGAGATCAAGGACAAATTGGGACACTGAGAGGGACAGTCACAGGCGAGGGAAGAGAGATCGCGACAGAGAGAGAGGCAGCGTGAGGGGAGTGAGCAGAGATCGCGAAAGGGGGGGGGGCAGAAGGAGGGAATCTCTTCGTCCTCGGTCACGCTCCCGTTCCCGAAGCTTTGACTTTCGGAAGGACGATGGCGGAGGAAGGAACGTGAAAGGGGCTCGTCTGACGTCCATCAGGGCACAGAAGAAAAAAAAGGGAATCTCCAAACCCCGTGATCTTCAGGTCTTCTCTTACAGCGCTCAGAGAGCTCCGCCAAGCACAGGGCGTCTCGCATGTGTCCAGGAGGTCTGTCTTCCAGATTCACTTTGATCAATTCGAGAAGTCTGAAGCGTCCCTTTGTTGATCGCTGTTTTGAAGAAACAGTGCGCACACAAGTACTACGTGCAAAAGCGTTTTTTGCCTCTCATTTGTAGAAACCTTGTCAACCGTGTCTTGTGCAAATGTCCTCCGAGACCCCACGAAGTTTTTCATGCTTCTTGGCATTCAGTCACCAAAAAAATAGAAAAGATGAGGTCGTTTTTCGAAAGGGGTCGTGCATTTTCCCCCTTTGCTTTCTTCCTCGGTCTGCTTCTCTCAGTCCGGATTCTTGTGCGAAAGGGCAGCAGTCTTTGTACGGGGGGAGCCGAGAGCAGCCAGAGATGGGTCAGCGGGGTATGATCCCATTCTTTCTTTTCTTTGTTTCTTCTGACTGCCTTTATGCAAAACAAAAGTACACACAGAAAGCAAGGCAGAAGGAAGAAAAAGAAAAAACAAACCCACAGAAGAGAAAAAAACGATACACTTTCTCTGTTTGCCTGTCTCTCTGTCTGTCTGTGGGCGTATCGATCAAAGGAAGGCAAAACAGGGCAGAAAGAAAGAAAGAAAGAAAGAAAGAAAGAAAAAAAGAAAGAAAGAAAGAAAGAAAGAAAGAAAGGAAAGAAAGAAAGAAAGAAAGAAAGAAAGAAAGAAAAAAAGAAAGAAAAGAAAGAAAGAAAAAAAGAAAAAAAAAAAAAAAAGAAAGAAGGAAGGAAGGAAGGAAGGAAGGAAGGAATCAAAGAGAGAGAGAGAGAAGAAGGGGAAAACGAAGACCAACCGACTTGTCTCTCTCTCTCTCTCTCTCTCTTGCTGTCTGAAAGGAGTACGAGAGACACCATATAGTCTGTCTCAAGCATAGAGAAACACCATAGGAGCAAGAGAAACACCAAGCGTGTATCTGTGTGTGTATTTTCTTGCTTCTTTCCTCCATCGTCGTCTTTCATTCATTCATTCCTTCTTTCAGTCAGACATTCTTTGATTGTTCCTCTCCTCTCCTCTCGGAGTGTCTATCTGCAGGTCTGGTGGAGCCCTTGACAGGGGAAGTGCAAAGATCTGGAAGGCCGAAGAAGAGGACGCAAAGACGAGTGGGGGGAAGGGGAAGGGAGGTGAAGAGGGTGTGGAAATGGAGCAGAACCAGACGGGCATGGGAAGTGTAAACCTACCGGAGGCAAGCGGAAGCAGTTCGAGTGCGGGTGGCAGGGCGTGGCTGGAATTCATGAAAGAAGAAAGGTCAGATAGAAGCGTAAAGTCGTTTGCAATTTCTGCCTTGGAATTCTTTGCCCTAAGTTTTTTCTTCTGCCTCCCCGGGGTACCCTCCAATCCTGGGCATCGATCGAAACGCTCTAACCGGATGCTATGGAAAGAGGTTCAGTTTATTGGTCTTTCCTTCACTCCAATCTCTTGCCTCCCCTCCTCTCCTTTTCACTCGCTCGTTTGACAGTGACGATTCCGAAGAGTCAGCAGACGGTGAAGATCAAGCCATCCGCACACCTGTGAGGTCCCCTGGTGGGGGGGGGCGGGGGGCAGACGATTCTGGGAAAGGAGGTCAGTATCTCTACAACTCTTCAGAGGTCCCTCTCGCACTGCCTTTATGCACCGATTGTCTGATGGCGTCCTGTCTAGATCCACAACTAGGGCGGAATTCAAAGCCATGAAATCGCTGAGTGGATCCATATGAAGGCTTTTATTGATTGATGCGAAGTGAGTGTACGCAGAAGAAGGAAAGAAAGTGAGTACAGAGTGTGCATGGGGAGTCTACACGGATCGAAATGAGGCTAGGATCGATGAGGAAGTGTGTCAGTGCTGATGCTGATGTTGTCCCTTTCTTCACACTGATTCTGCGAGAAAGGGGATGGAGAGTGAAAACGAGGGGAGTCAACCATTTAACTCCAGCAGTGCATTACCATGGGTTTCCTTGCATGCAGGCTCCCACAAAAAGAAAAGCGCAGAGAAGTTTTCTGTTTGGAGCTTCGGTTGGAATTCGAAGGAGGACCAGGTACTAAGTGGCCAGCATCGTTTTCAGTGAACAAACTTGAAGGCAATCCGATGTGCTCTTTCGTCGAACACATATTTGCTTGCCTTGTCACGCAGCCAACGTTGCTTCATGATTGCTTTTTGCCTTCATGCTTTTCTGCCTGCCTGTCTGTCTGACTTTCTCTGGAGGGGGAACGAATGTCATCCGTCTCGTTTCTCCTGCCCCATTGATTGCTTCTTTCTTGGTTCTTTTCTTCTTGAACATTGCTGCTGGAGTGCTTCCTTTGACTTTCTGCCTGTTCAAGTATTTCGCTTCCCTCCACGGCTCCTCTTGTTTGAATCGGCCATCGACGGCCAATGATCTATTCACAGGGTTTAGCAGAGACACCCTGCCTGATGAATTTCGCGACTCTGTGCGAGAGGCCCTCAAATGCCGTCTGGAAAAGATCCCGTACACCTTCGAGATGGGGCAGCACATGGTGCACGGGAGCTGCGCGCCCTCAACAGTGGACGTGCGAATTGGAACTCTCAGGCAGGAGCAGTCTATCTGGAGAATCAATGTGGGGCTGACATACCAGAGGAAGGGACAGAGAAATCATACGGAGACGGAACTTGCGGGACAGGGGGCAACGCGAGCACCAGTTGGGGGGTCGTTCTCGGTTCTGGGGCAAACTTCAAACTTTCGTTGTTTTGTGGACAGCACCTAGTGGACTAATGGATGGTAGCGGTGGCAGTGAAAGTGTATGGAGCAGTGTGAAGTGCGGTGATCTCTGTGGTCTCGCAATGGTTGTGCAACGCGTCATCCATTTTCTGGGGGCGGGGTGGGGTGCGGGGGGGGGGGGGGTTGGCACCATCTAAGGGCCGACATACCAGTGCGACATCTGCTGTGAAATCAAAAAAGCAAACATAGTTTAAACATTATCAAGAGTTCTGAATCACTGTATATACGGGCAAAATTCCGGGCAGATTCTACTAAAATTTGGAATAATTGCATTACATATATAGTGAAAGCTCTAGTGAAAGCTGCAGAACGAAAGCGCTTTGTTTTTTAAATAGCATAACATAGCATAGCATAACATTAAGTAATTGATTGATGGATTTTTTTTTCACCATTTTTTTAAAGAAGTATAAATGCTGCTCTGCGTGTGTAGCTAGTCTAAGCCTATAGCAGAGTTGTTAAGTCCCGACAAACCTAAGTACCGAATCTGATACCAACCCCCCGATCCGAAATTTTTTGGTACTTTCGGTACGTTTTCGGTACTTTCGGTACCGGCTTTTTTACTTATTCTAAACAAGTTTTTAGAACTCTTTATAGACTGTTTATACGCCGTTAGGACACTGAAATTGTCTATTGTTCATTCATGCTTGTTCCGTGTGTGTGTGTTTTATTCATGCGTCAGATTGCATGAGGGAGAAAGTGCAAAAAGCAAAGAAGCAGCGAGGATGAGCCTTCTTTCCTGCTTTTTCCGTGTGTATGTGTTTTATTCATGCGTCAGATTGCACGAGGGAGGGAGTGTGTATGTGTCACCAGCCTCTGTGCAAGTCAGTGTATCATATCCGACTCGGCATGATCCGAGTCTATTATCCGGCCAACCGATTCCAACGTGGCGATGCATCTGTTACCATATATTGCCATGCAGCATGCATCGATCTGATTCGATCAGCCTCAAGAGCATGCATCCTCGATTTATGCAAGCAAACAGTTCTACACATGGGTTTTATGCCTCAATCCATAGACCGTTCTAGAAGACAGAAGTCGCGAAACAATCAAAAAAGCTAAAAAAGACTTTTTTAATTTTAATTTATCATTGTATTTTGTTTATTTTGTTTTATGAAGTGTGTTTAAATGATATTGTAACATCAAACTACATGTGATTTTTAAATTTGAGAGTCATTTAGGTCAGTACCGAAAGATCCGATCCGAAATCCGATACCGACCCCCCCTCTGGTACCGAGGTACCAAAAGTACCGAGACTTAACAACACTGGCCTATAGGTCTAAGCTAGTAATCGTAATGGTATCGTGACAGCATGTACAATTCTAGGTACAATTATCATTTTTAATTTTCTAATGTTTTTTTGTCTTAATTTGAATAGTGTTGTATGCTAGTATATAATACCACTCTACTATGTATGACTCTAGCTAACTCTAACTGCTATATGAATGCAGTCTAGACTCGATCGGTATCAAGAAGACAGAATTTATATATCCTGATCCTAGATAGGGGGTCAGTTCGGACCTAGAGGTACCTAGAGGGACAGATGATGTCATAGATCGTTAGACGTTTGGACAGAGGAGAAAAGGCTAAAATAAAGCGGTCAGGGGCCTCAGGCTAGGTGTGATCTGTAAAGTTTTAAAGTGAAATAAAGTTTAAAGTCTGGTTTAAGTCTGTAGACTCTGAAATGTAACTTGTGAAACGTACTTTAAAGTTTTTTTCTCTAGTTTTTTCTCATATATATATATACATTAAAAAATGTTTTAAAAGGCTAAACAATCATGAACAACACATTAATGTGTTCAAGCTTTTTATTCTTAAATAAGGCTGAGAAAAGGTGCATAAGGTGCTGGTACTGGTCCAAAAACAAGTTTGTACCTTAAATCAGGTGCAAAACAGGTGCAAAATAAGGTGCACCGTTTACTATATGAAAACTAGGTTTCTAGGGTTGATTTCTAGTGTTTCTAACGGCTAAAAGGCGCCTAAATCAAAGCCTAAAAGCTTTTTATGATATAGATTTGCTACATTGATTTTTATCATGCGAAACAACTTAAAATGTCACGAAAAATATCAGTGAAAAGGCGATAAAAAGCAAAAATAAAAAATATGACAATTAAAGACTATATGTCTCTGACTGTCTCATGACTTCGGTCTCTTTCTGGGTTTCTTTTCTCAATTTAAGCAACGTTTTTCACCTGTCCAATGTTTAAATATGTTTGGCGCCGGTTGCATGCTGCACTGTAGTCCAATTCTGTCGCTATACGGTCCATAAAACCTTCAAACTACATGATGCCCCTTTGGAGTAAACTCATGAAGAAAGCAACCACAAATGGTGCATTTTCATAAAAAAGAAAAAGAAGAAAGAATGAAACAAAAGAAGGCTTTTTTTAATTTGTATTTTTCCTCTGAGCAAGGGCAAGTAAGGATAAGTGAGGGCCTGATCTCAAGGCTCAGAGCCCAGCCCCGTCATACCTAGCTCTCTTCTTCACTCACCCCCTAGCTCACCCCCCCACACAAAATGACAACGGAGGACAAAAAAGAGGAAAAAGAGAAAGAAGAAGAGGAGAAAGAAGAGGAGAGAGCGGGCTCTTTACAGACTTTGTTTCACTTGAAGTCCGACTTGAAAGTCGACCTCAGTATGTCGTCTTTCTTCCCTAAAAACTCCTTTGGTTTGATGCGGGCTGGTTGAGGTGGAGGGGAGGCTTTGGCTTTGGCTTTTGATTTGGGTTTGGCTTTGAAGAATGAGAGAAATACGGACAGAGTCGGACAGGTGCGATTTCTAACCCCAGACCCTCTTCTTTTGACTGACCTGGCTTAATTCATGATGTCCATCCAGACTAGCTTGTCTTTTCATACCCTCCTGAGCCACCTGCAACGATCTACGCGGCTAGTATAAGTAGTTTTTCTATCTTCAGATCCAAAAGAAGGCTCTCCCTACTCTTCAACAACTCCTCTTTTGTTTGTTGGCATTTGTTTGAAGCCGTCTATCTGGACAGGGCCTCAGTTTATGAAATTGAAAAATGATTAACTGCAGTGACCGGTATACAAGACCGATATGACTGACGACTCGCAAATGAAGGGGTGAACGCCCCTAGGAAAGCTGCAATTCCATCTACAGACGGACTTCAAACCTTCTGAAAGTACTAAACGCAACGAGAAGCTGTGGTATGACAGAAAGTTAGATACAGATCTGTATGTGAGCATGCAAAGTTGACGAAACTTGACGAGCCATCAGCAGACGGAAGTGATGAATGGTTCCACTCTCTAAGGCAAAGCAGCAAATCGAATGATCAAACCACTTGCACTCTTACTGACTAAGATAGATTGAGCCCACCAATCGTAAAGAGCACCCGACACCAGGTTTCAAAAGTCCTTACCTACAATCGAGAGGGAGAGTGTCAACATACCTTCGCGTATGTATGTTCCCATGTGTGTGCCGTTTCTGTTTCTCTTCATCATATAAAAAAGAATCTGCGTGGAGCACTGCATTGGCATTCATCCTTAGATTGCTAATAAAGGTCAACGAAGCTGTTTTCCTCCCGGCAAACCGTTTGGCATTGTGCCATTGCTATGCAAACGGACTCAGTCTGCTTACTCAGCTTCTTAACTCAAACCTGTTGTTTTGGTCCTTTTACCCTCGTCCGCTCCGCGTTGCTATGCGTGTATATGCAGTCGTTTCTGTTGTATAAGGTAGCCCATAAATAGTTCTCATGCTGCAAAGAGAAGAGGTACTCATGCTCCAATGGATCTAATTGATTTTATGCAGTGTATACGTTGTCGAACGTGCGTTCAGTGACCTCTGTATGTAGCCGATTTTAAATTTATCTCAAAAATCGGCTGCATATGATTGGATTTGTTCC
>JAHBMJ010000875.1:0-27248 GCA_018398765.1 Chromera velia | reverse complement strand
AGGGAGAAGAAGAAACATATAGTCTGTCTGTCCGTCTGTCTGTCTGTCTGTCATATAGTCTGTCTGCCTGTGTGTCTGTCTGTCCCTCGGTCAGTTTACGTGAAGACATGAAGAAAAGGAGGGAGAAGAAGAATAAACATATAGTCTGTCTGTCCGTCTGTCCGTCCGTCTGTCTGTCTGTCTGTCTACCATGACGGTGCCGGTCCCCACGTGCAGTTTTCTTTTTGTCTTTTTTCTTTTTCCTTTTTTATTTGTTAAGTTTTCTTGTCCTGTATTTGTTTCTCTTCCTTGTCTTGAGTGGAAGCAGCAGAGGAGTAGCGTGTGAAACCAGTGATCACGTGAAAGTCTGTCGGGAGGTGGAGAGGCAAGGGGCGCTTAACTCTCACCTTTCGGGCCCCCTGCCCACGTTGTTTGATTGTTGGTGCTCTTCTTTTGTCTTTGTTCTTTCTTTCTTTTTGTCTGTTGTGTTCATGAAGAAAAGGAGGGAGAAGAAGAAGAAACATATAGTCTGTCTGTCTGTCTGTCTGTCTGTCTGTCTCTCTCTCTTGCTCTCTCTCTCTCTTTCTCTTTCTCTGCCTGTGCGAAAGTATCTGTTTGAATAATTTCACGCACGCATGCACAGATACACATCTGTGCACAGACCGACCATCGGCTTCCTTCCTTCCTCGTCGATGCGATCCTCCGTGCATCCACTGCAGGGTCAGACAAATGGGTGGTGCAGCGGCGCCACTCTTCTCTTGAGAATGCGGTGCGAGAGTTGCGGGCCTCGGGGTTTGTCGTTTTGGCCTACCGCCCCTCTCTCTCTTCTGAAGGGGGAGCAGAATTGGACTTCGGGTTCTCCTCTCTGAAGAGTCAGGGAATGGAGAAGGGGTGTGGTGGACTTGGGAGAGCGGAAGGGGGCAAAGAGAGACAACGGTTTCGTTTTTTGAAAGCACCCCTTTGTGCTTCGTGTCTGCATCGCCAAAGAAGAAGAAAAAGCGGGGGGGTGAGAAGTGAGAAAGCACGGCGCGCAGAGAGGGGCCTAGAGGCGTCTCTGCATCCTGAGGCAGGGGATCTACTGGGAGGATTTCGCTTTCCGGGGGCATCTTTGTGTCCGTACACTTCAGAAAGTGATATGAAGGCGCTGGTCAGTTCGCAGGTTGAGGCGTCCACTTTGTTTTCGGGAAAGAAAGTTTTCTTCGATCTCTGTGCAGGATCTATCTGTGCATGCATGAGTGTCTGTCCACAGAAGCATACGCCTTCAATGGCCTTCACCCCCTCCTTCTTCTCCTTTTTTATGCTCACAGTTTGGCATAATATATGTCCTCCTATGGCGTCTTTCCTTCCACTGCATTCCTTGATTCCCCTTGATTCACTCTGTCTGCTGATGGATGGATGGATGGATGGATGATGCCCGCAGGTGCCCTTTCCTGAGTGGGTGCCTCCCAGCGTCCGGCGTCGGGCGAGAGACGCGAAGAAGAAGAAGAAGAAGAACAAAAAGGCACCGACAGACACAGAGAGAGAGACGCCGAAGTCAACCAAGGAGTTTAAAGGAAGGAAGAACGCATCTCAGAGGAAGAGAAACATCGACGATTTTCCCCGTATTTTCCACAGCCCCCCCCCTGGAGTTCTGCCTCGTTTCCCCCCGTCTCCTTGCCCTCTCCTCTCCTCCGCTCTCTCCTTCAGAAAACAGCCAGAGACGCAGACGCAAACAGAAAGAGAAGCCAAATGCGAGACTGAGTCCTGGCCGGAGCCCCCAAATCTCTTCTTGCCTCTCTGGGCTGCTAGACCTCCTGCCTTTCGGCCAGTACTTCCTCCCGTCTCTGCGGCTGCTTCTTTGAGTTGGAAGGGGAAGAAGGAAAGCTCTGTGGAGTCTGCGGATGCCTCCAGAGCTTTTTTTTGGTTTCCCTCAGCAATATTTCCTCCCTCCAGACTGTCCGTGGAGTCGCCTGGAGAGAGACCGGGCGCGAGGAGAAACGAGACGCCGATCCCGACTCCTTTCTTCTCCTTGCCTCTTCCCCTCCCCCCCCCTGTCCGCGCTGCGTCTTCCACGTCACTTCTCCTTCTGCAGAGAGCTGCGCGGATGCGCAGACAAAAGGAGACAGAGGCGAGCATTGCGCTGTTGACCCCGGTAGTCATTTCAGAAGAGAGAGAAGAAAAGGGAGACGACGGAGCCGCAGAGAGTCCCTGGTGGGTTCTCTCTCTCTCTCTCTCTCTCTCTCTGTGTGTGTGTGTGTGTGTGTGTGTGTGTTTACAGGGGGGGGGAAGAGAAAGTGGGGTGGAAACCCAACCTTTTGTCTTTCTTCCTTGCCATATCTCTTCTTCTGTCTTGATGGCAACAAAGAATTGCACAAAAATCGTCTCTGTCTGTTTCGCTTCCCGGATTTCATTTGAGAAATTTATTTTTCTGCGTTTTATGTCGATCGTTAGTCTCTCTTTTCGTCTCTCTTTGTTGACGTTCAAATTTCTCCCTAGCTGTCCTTACATACTGACGCTTTCCTTCCTTCTTTTCCTTGCATGCGGCCCCCCTCCTTTCCCTCGCTCCTCCGTCCCGATCTTCAGTCAGGACTTTCTGCAGACAGGAAGGAAGGAAGAAAGAAAGACTATATCGTTTTTTCTTTACTTTACTTTTTCGCTTCCTTCCTACGCACAGACAGAGAGACAGATAGACAGAAGGAAAGAAAGGAAGGAAGGAAGGAAGGAAGAAAGAAAGAAAGGAGGGAAGGAAGGAATCCTGTTGGAATTGACAGCACTTCCCTTCCCATACCTGTTGTACAGAATATGTGTGCATGTTCTCAGATGAAAGAAAGCCGTTGTCTTTCTCCTTTTGCTGAATTATCCTCGCAGGTGGGCCAAGAAATCCTCTCGGGCCTCTCGCGGAGGGGGGAACGAGGGGGCTCTGTCAGGGTTCTCTCTCTGCCCACCTGGCAGCTCACGAGTGGGCGAGAAGAGAGTAGAAGAGAAGCGGGAGCATGAGCGGCAGGAAAAGCAAGAGGATGGGGGTGAGGGGAGTACGGATGTGCATCAGCCGGGTGGAATCCCCGCCCCGTCCTACTGGCTGCGTAGACGCTCGGAATGTCTTTCTTCGATACTTCTCCTCGGAGATCATTTTGGAGGGGGCAAGGGAGAAGGAGACGGGGGGAGCAGGGAATCCAGGGGCATGTCTGGTGAAAGTTGGAGAGAGGAGATGTCGAGAAAAGACAAAGGGGGTGAAGAAGTGGGAGGGGCAGGTGGGAAAGAAGAAGGAAGTGAAGGCGATTCGCTTCCCCTCGATGTTGTACTTGCGTCTGGGTGTCGTGTTGCTTTTGTGTTGTGTGACAATAATTCGGGGGAGGTTCCTGTTGAGAGGCTGCCTAACTGGGCCAGACAGAGGGATAGAGCGAAAAGAGAAAAAGGAGGTCTGGGGGGGGGAACAGAAAAAGAGAAAGAGAAAGGGGGTACCGGTTCTACACACAGATCAGGTTGTATGCGGTGCGCAGGAAATGTCGAAGGAGCGCTGCATAGGGGGGAGTCTTCCCAGAATGACGACACACGGAGGTGGCCGGGGGGGTCTTCCCGAAGAGAAGAGACAGAAAGAGATAGAGGGACTGAGGAGGCCTCCCTGGAATCAAGCCAGGAAGCACTCTGCGATGCCTTCTTTTGGTTGGTTTGCCTAAATGACTCAGTGAGTAAGCGCCTGACCGACCGACTGTCTAACAGAGAGGGATGGTGGGTGCTAGGTGTCTCGTGCCTTTGTGATGCACTTTGAACCCTGATTCTATTCAACCCTCACTGCCGTACCTGAATGCGTTCGAGGAACAATCTCTCTCTCACTTAATTCCTTTCAGAGACCCTTGCGTGTCCTTTTGTGAGACTGCCCGGAAACATGGAAAGATTTTCGTCAAGCTCTCTCGTCTCTGTTGCATGGGTGTCTTTCTGTTGCTCTCTATCTCGAAAAATGTTACTTTGCACTCATGTGAATGCGAATCGCTTGATGTACGTGAACAATTCCATGCATTTGTCTTCCTTCTTGCGTCTACATCCGTTGTGTGCCTGCAGGGCCGAGACCAGAGGCATTCATGGAGAGCTAGATGTTCATCGCACAGTAGCGACTTTGACGGCTGTACTGGAGGAGAGAGGAGTCTTGAGGCGGCCGGTGTTTCCGTTTTTCCCCACCGAATCTTGATTGGATCATGGTCATTGCAACCCCAGGGCCTCCCTCTGTGTTTGTGTGTGTGCGTGTGTATGTCGTGTGTATGGCTTGGTGCATAAATTTAGTGTCAGAACGCTTCTAGGAACGCATACTGTCGGTTTTTAAATGTGAATTCTGCAAAAATAATGCATACATGGGTCAATTCATCAGATTCTCTCGGCAAAAATGTACAGAAGGGGATAGCCGGGGTCTGGAAAACGACAAGCAGTTCCGTTCCCTCCGTAGGTTTGTTTGGGGCTCAGCACTCCGATGGATCTGCAGAGAAAGTCAGGAGACTTTGAAGCAGCAAGGTAGGCCTTTTTGCCTTATGTACAGTCGATCGTCGCGTTCCGTTCTTTGCTTCCTCGTTGTTTCTGTTCCTGTCTGGAATCTTTCGTTCGTTCGTTCGTTCATTGATTTCTTCCTGCTTTTTGTTTTCTGACCGCACACTTCTTCTGTTCTTTTCTTCTAAAGTCCCACCGCCTTTTTCGGTTTCGAGATTCCCTGTTTGTCTTTCTTTCGGTACCCCAATAACCTATAACCTAACCTCATAACCTACCTTTTTCCCTACCCTGTTACCAATTTTGTGGTTACGGTAGTACTGTTCCAATGGTAGTAGTAATAGCTAAAAACAGGCAGATTTGGCAACATTCTGAGTCAAACTTAACGTATAAAACCAATTTTAGACTAGTAGTAAAAATCGTATTTTTGGTATTCATTAAAAGTTCATTGATTTGATTGATTGATTGATTCTAGAAAAATTGAATTTTAAAATTCAATGTTCATCATTTTATGACTGAACTCTAACTAGTATATCACTATGTATAGCATATATTATTTGAGTATGATCATTTTAAGGCTTTAAACTACTAATGAGGTAAGTGGTCAGGCTTTTAAATATAGGTCTAGCAACTGTTTTACCAGAGTTTTTCTTTGAACTACCATGGTAGTGGTACAGTGGTACTAGTGGTACATGCCTTCAAGTCGGCCGGTTACAATCTCATGGTTACCAAAGTGATGGTAACTCGCTACTGGCTAAAAGGGGCCGCTAGTAACTCTTAACCGTACTGTGTACTCTGAGCACTACGAAAAGTCCGTAAACAAAGTTTTTAACATAAAAAATATAGGTTTCCAATTGTTTCTAATTGAATTCCAATTAAAAAATTTCTAATTGATTGATTTTTGATTGATTGATTGATTGATTGATATGTTCCGATTCAAAATGTATGTGATTTCCTATTGGAAATTGAAATTTCTAATTATATTTTTTTAATGTTTAATGTTTGATTGATTGATTGATTGATTGATATGTTCCGCCCTAGGGCCTTCCCGCTATGTCTATCTGTCGCCAGAGCTAGCAAGGCGGGGCGTTCCCCAGCCTCAGCTGAGGTATCAGACCCCGCCCTCGGGGCCCGCCAGAGTCTGTTGCCCTGGCCGCTGCTGCATGATTGTTCGTTGTTCGAGCCACAGCTCTGGATCCGCGTTGGCTTTCCGGCCTGAAAATCGATCTGAAACGGCATGTGATTTGGGCTTCCTCGCTCTTTTTGTTTGCTTTATCAATCTTCTTCTGCGGCTCCCTCCTTCCCCACCCTAACGCTCCTTCGGTCGTCTCTAAGTTATCAATTGTCTCCTCATATTCTTTTGTTAGTCTCTCGATCGCCCGCTGCCTTCCGGTGATTCCTGCATGTCTGGCCGCCAGAGTGTCTCCCTCTATGTGTCCGTACCGTCCTGGACACTCCTCAAACACCCTCCGTCTGAATGACGCCCATCCCAAAAACTCATCCACTCCGGCATGATATTCATTCAACAGAAAACAGAAAAGCGTCGAGTTGTCCCTTTTTCCCTCTTCTCTGTTGAGCCCTTCAAGTTTTCTTTCTGTGGCTGCCTTTCTGGCTCTTTCTTCCATCTTGCTGTCCCATTTCTCTTCTATCTTTCTGAACATTTCTGCTCTCTCTCTGTAAAAAACAGGACATTCTGTCATCAAATGGATTTCATCTTCCACCACCTCGATTCCCAACCACCCTCGACAAAACTGGCATATCCTTTTCTGTAACGGCACCTTCTCTCCCCCCCTTACCGGAATTTTTCCCTGAGTCGCAGCCACAGCCCTGTCTCCCACCCTGCATGCTGCTCTCCTCCTGTGTTCTAATCGCAGCGCCACTCTCGTATAGCAAAAAGGGGCTCTCCCTATTCTTTCTCTGTCTATTTTCATTGTTGAGCCAACCTTTCTACCTGCTCTGTCTTCAAACAAAGAAAGGTGGAGACGGTTTCCGTTTGAGACCTTTCTGTGCACATCAGCCATCATCACTCCTGTCAGTTCTGCCTTCTCCTGACTGCTCTTCTCTCTTATGTTTCTTTCTATTCTATGTGCAAACGCCTCTCTCTTCTTCTCGTCTAGCTTATTTTTTGTCCTCTTCAGCAGCCATCTCTCTATCCCGTCCACTCTCTCGTTGACTATCTGTGTTCCTCTCTACCCTACGCTTCCTTTTAGTCTTTCTCTTACAAAAGGGTGCATTCCTCTGTCTGTGTAGAGTGCCTGTGCACATTGCTTCAGATGAGGGAAAAGATGAAAAGGATGCATTCTTCTCCCCCCCCCCATTTCGTTCTCTATCCCCTCTCTCAGGCATGTGAGGATTGCCTGCCCTACCGCTTCGTTTCTTCTCTCCTTTAAAGCCTTCCCTACCCACCGGATCGTTCTGGAAGCCACTTCAAGATCGATCGGAATGAAACCTCCTTCCATCATCAGCGTGTCACAATTCTCTTTCTTTTTCAAACGCAAAACAAACCTGACAAATCTCCTTTGCTTCTCGTCGAATTCTGCATACGCGCTATCTGGGCATGCATAGATTTTACATCCATACAACCATACGGCGCGCACTGTCTGTTTAAATATATTGAAGCAATCAGTGGGTGGAATCCCTCCCTCCCTTCCTATCTTCCCTATCAGTCCTTACATGCATCTCTCTGCTTTGATTGACCGTGCTTCCATCATGGTTTCTAGGTTGCAGTCGGCGGATAGGACTAGTCCCAGGTAGGGTTGCTCTCTTGCTTCTTTCATCACTATCTCCCCCAGTCTAACTTCTTCTTTCTCTCTTGATGCGATGCGGCCAAACCGGACCACATTGAAAAGCTAATTGATGTTTAGATTTGAAATCTTTGAGTTTTAAAATTTTTATGCACAAAAATACAGCTTTGTACACTAAGTTTTTCATATAGAAAAAAATGTTTCCAAATTGTTCTGAATTGGGAATTTGGGATTCTAAATTAGCAAATTCCCAATTAGGCATTCCAATTGTCCCAATTACTCCCAAATGCGATAGGGTAGGAGCTCATCCATGGATCAAAGGAAGAAACATAAGTTGTTATATACATATTATAAGTTGAATACTTCGTGTTATTATCACTGCTATACCAAGAGGGGGTGTACATATTCAAGTTGATCGATATAACCGATGCTAGAACCGATGTAGGTTGTGAAATTAAAATTATTAAAATTTGAATCTAGAAATATCTAGAGATCCATAAACAAATGAAGACATCAGGAGAAAGAAGACAAGAAGAAGGGAAATCGGCGGGAACTATGCTACGCTCAACACTTTTTTGCGAAACAGAGCAAACCCATTTCCTCATTTGGCGCGTCGCACGGCCCTGCCTGGACAAACTTGGCTCGCCAGCTCCGCAGCAGCGGACATTCGACAAATTGTTCACGCTAGCTCCTGCTTCATTCTAGACAAGCTCCGTCGCCCTTTACGATTCTTTCGGTATGATCCACAAACCATCGAAAATCATGACACTGGCTGGTCCTGATGCAGACACTCAGGAACACTCGATCACTGCATGCAGGACAAACAGAGACCCTCTCACCCATTCCTTCAGGGAAGTACATGAAATTCTGCATGCTTCATTTTCGTGTGCAGAGAACAGCAGAAAATAGAAGAGAAGACACCGTCACACTTTGCGGGCTTAGGCCGATCTGGTGTCAAAGAGGCGAGCGAGGGCGACTTTTCTGTTGCAAGCCCCACTGCCCAGCAGAGAGGAAGGCAATCCTTCCAGGCCGAGACTGTCACCCCACAGAGAAAGAGAAGCCGGAGGCTGACTGGGAGCCCGGGAAGGGATTTCCATTCGCCATGTAGATACATGGACGCATGCGCCCAGGCGTCGACGGGTTCTGCCAACGCAGACAAAGATAAGGCATCAAGACGAGTGGCTGTTCTTCTGATTTTCTGCCCCCCTCTCTTTCTCAGGCAATCAACTCAGAGACTCCTGATGACTCCTTTGAGACCTGAAACATCATATAAGGGGAGTATCTAGGAAAGAAGTGGGTCTCGCAGTCCCCAAATTGGAATCTCCAGGACCTGTCGCCTGAGCAGTCTCGAGAGTGGTGCTGCTGAATCACCCCCTCGCAATCAGTCCAGTAAGACGTCTTGATGACCCCAGGGGACAAAACTTCCAAACACATGCCTCCTCTCACTTCCATGCCCTCGTCAAAATCCAAACGAGTCACCAGCCCCTTGTCAGAACAGTCTTTCTCGTTCGCAGAGTAGAAGCTGACAATGCAGCTTGCAGCAGCGAGCTTGGAGAGCAACAGAAATGCAGAAACAAGAAAACGAAACATTCTGCTTTGGAGAAATCAGGCAGCGACCACACAGTTCGGTGAAGGACGCCCCTGCGAACAGACCGATCGCAAAAGGCACCTGGCACCACGACTTCCTTCGAGGGTTCAGGGTCAAGACTTCGAGTGGTTCGCCTGACATTAAAATAGGATCATGCAGGCTCTGTTTGATTGGAGCAGATCGCCCGGGTGCGTGTGAGGATTTCGAGATAGGATTTATGCAGTCGTGTCGTCGTGAAGAAAGAGTGATGCCAGTCTGAAAAAAAATTCATGCATGTCTTGGACGTGTCCCCGTCTATGCCGTCTATACGCATGCATTTGCCGTCTCGCCGTCTCCATGCACTGAAGCGATCGAAAGGAAGCAGTCGAGTCCACCGCATTCCCAAAACAGACAGGCGCTTCTTGTTGGTTGGTACCGTCCGCTGCGACTTGTGTGCCTGATCGAGCAACCAGCAGAACCCGTAGGTGATCTCCACGGCCAGATTTCGCTCCGTTTCGCCTGCGAGTCAGAAAGCCTTCTCCCACCGTTGCGTAGGCAGCGAGAAAAAAACGACACTGTGAGAAAAGAGTCTGCAACTGGCCGCTAAGCGTGCCTGTTATGAGCAGGCCGATCAGCCCTCAAACGGTCCTTTTGGTCCATCTGATAACTTTCGTTTTGGTTTGCCTGTTACCATCTGCTGGGGCAATGTCTCCATTCGATTCGCTTCAAGAACCCAGGGGCATCCCGGCGTCTCCCCAAACTCCAAAATATTCAACTGAAGGAAAGGGTAGACGGAAGAGAAATTCCCCCCCTCTCTACTTCCTCTGGAGAAACATAAACAAGCATACGTTCTCAGGATTTCGCATACGAACGCACCGTCAACGTCCCCTCTCTGTGAAGATGGGAGGTGGAGACGGAGACGGCAGAGACGGGCGCGTAGGGGAAAAGTCCTGCCCCCCCCTGGCAGGCTGTCGTTTGGAGGAGCCAAGGGAGGAAGACGAACGGTTCATGCGACTCGCTCTTCGGCACGCGGCACTGGCGGCAGAGGGCGGGGAGGTTCCGGTTGGGGCCGTTCTGGTGGCAGAGAACGGCACCGTGGTGGCGGCAGGGAGGAATCAGGTGGAACATCGGTGCGATCCGACCGCTCATGCAGAGATCATGGCCGTCAGGGAGGGGTGCAGGTAGCTCAGGTATAACTCTCCTTCCTCTCTATTCTCCTCCCTTCTTTCTCTCCACGTCCTCCGCCTCATTTTGCAGCTTCTCCTCTTTTCTGCTCTTCCTCTTGGTTGTCCTTGTCTCTGTGTTTCGTCCTCTTCCTGCCCGTCTACCCGCCTTTCTCTGCTGCGACTGCTTGTCTGCCTGTCTACCTGTCTGTCTGTCTGTCTGTCTGTCTGTCTGTCTGTCTGTCTGTCTGTCTGTCGGAAAAAGTGAAGTGAAGAAAAGACGATATAGTCTGTCTGTCTGTCTCTCTGTCTTTTTTTCTATTTTTTTTTCTTTCTTTCCTTCCTTTCCCCCCTTTCTTTCGCATGTCTCTTTGCTGTCTTCGTGGTGGAAGTGAAGATTTGCATTTGGTTTTCTTTCAGGGATCACGGAGGCATCATTGAGGGGCCAAACGCGAGGGGTGCTTCAGTTCGTCTCATTCGGGCCTCGTTGCCCTCTGTCCGATTGTCCGTTCTTACTCTGACTGTCCGCCTGATCATTTTCTCTCGTATTTGTTTGACGGCCCAGAAGGAAAGCCCGCATGCAGTTGTGTTGTTGGCTTTTCGTCTGTCCGCCAGTATCTGAGTGGGTGGGTGAGTCAGTTGGTCAGCTTTTCTCTCTCTCTACTCCTCACCTCTCTGCCTGTTTGTTTGTCTGTCTGCCTGTCTGCCTGCCTGCCAGTGTGCAAAGTCTGTCTGTCTGTCTGTCTGTCTGTCTGTCTGTCTGTCTGGCTGTCTGGCTGTCTGTCTTAAGAAGAAAAGGAGTGAAAGAAACCATACGGTCTGTTTGAAGAATTAAAAGAGAAACATGAAAGATGAGAGAAGAACGAAAGGCACGTATTGTCCGTGTGTGTGTCTGGCCTCGCTTGTGGGTCTGAAAGGAGGGGAGCAGGGAAGTGACAAAAAGTGAAGATCTGGTAGAATTTCAAAGAAGAAATACGCACAGAAATGTCTGAGCGGACTGACTGCAAATGGGATAGAGGCAGAAACACGACAGCAACAGCATCGACAAATGGAGAGAAAGACGGACAGAGTAGGAGGGTAGATAGATGTATCGAGAGATCCATAGATAGAAAGACAGACCAACAGACTAAATCATTCGATCTGTATTTCTTTACGTGTGTTGTGACACCCTTTGCATTCTTTACTTGCAGATGTCTCGACAATTGGCGTCTCTTGAATTGTACTCTGTACACCACCGTTGAGCCCTGCACAATGTGTTTGTCTGCCCTGCTGGCTGCTCGGGTCTCGAGGCTTGTTTATGGAAGTCCGGATGTACGTCTTGGGGGTGTGAGGAGTTGGGTGCCCCTTCTGGAGAAGAAACATCCATTCCACTCAATCGCCGTGACGGAGGGGGTGCTGGGGGAAGAGGCGCAAAGCATGATGGTGAATTTCTTCAGGGGTAGAAGGGGCGAACTCAGCACCGACGAAATTCTCTAGCCATGCATGCAGCCCGCCCGGTTGGAAGGAACGCTTAGTAGCAAGGATGCTCCCGATTTGACGCAGGAATCTTCAGAATGGGCTCAGGTAAACAATTCACAATTGTTGTTGCTCATAATGCGGCTTGCCACCAAACTCGCAGTACAAAAGCTGTTAAGAAAGTGGTGCGGAAGTGTATTAAGACTTATTTACTTGGCACAGAGAGAGAGAGAGAGAGAGAGAGAGAGAAAGACAGAGAGAGAGAGAAAGACAGAGAGAGAGAGAAATTGCGTGTGCCGCGGTGTGTGAGTGCGTGTACGTGTACATATACGTTTCTTTTATCGAAGCTATTTGAAGTAATTTGAAGCTAGACTTAGAGCTAGAGTCGCTGCTAGACCCAAAGTTTCAAGTTGTGTACGTATGTGATTGATTGATTGTATGTGTAACTGTGTATATATATACATATGTAGATGCAGCTTCATTCGTAGACTTATACATTTAATTACATTAATTCGTGTTAGACTCATGCAGCTAGTTGGGGGCCTTTCAGGGTGGACACTAGCTAAAGTTTTTTTTATAATATGGTTTGCCTAAAAAACTTTAAAGTTTAAACTTTAACTTTAAAACTTTAAAAGTAAACATGCAACTAGACATGCAAAAGTTGATTCAGAAGACGTTGCTAGAAAAGTTGATTTTATTTATATCGTTGTGGGCAAAGTCCCGCTCTCATCTTCTCCTTGCCCTGCTTCTCACTACAAGGTCTCTCCAGTTTGTCTCAGTTCTTCAAAAACTCAATGACTGTGTTGTTCCAGTTCTGTCAGCATGCAGAAATTAATTAATTCCATACAAATTATGATACAATTACTACTTATATTACTACAATTAATTAGTAATTAATTCAGTTACAGAGAAGACGTACTGCACTAGGTACTACACTGTATATGCATGCATCGTGAACGCGCCGCTAGATGTGCCGCCACGCCGGTGTCATGGAGGTTTTCCCTTTGCATCGCTCTGGCAACGCCAACCTAACTCGGCCTTCAAAAGTTTAACTATTTCCGATGTGAACATGAATTTAAACCTGAATTAATAAACTGAGCTCTAGGATTGGCTAGAGAGGACTGGGCTTCTGCTACCTTCTAAGGCGAATACTACCTTCTACTATGTAGGCTAGTTAATTAGTTTAGTTATGACTATATAACTTAATTAAGGACATGCATATTCAAAAACTAATTGAAAAATATATTTTTTAATTAAATTCAGTCTGGAAGGCAAAAAAAAAACTTTAACAAAGAAGAACTTTAAAACTTTAGTGTCCACGATGTCCTCCCCTAGAGGTTTTTTCATATATTTATACCTAGGTTTATACTCCTAAATGTACAATCTAGTGTACAATTTCAATGTCAATTTGCAGGCATACATGAGTGTGCGTTCAACACTGAGTTTGGTGCTAGGCTTGGTGGATTGATTGCATGATAGTTGTTATTTCTGTATTCCAACATTCGCGGCGTCACCCCTCGAAGGAGCCTGTTGAAGACTCCAGGAGCAGCGCTGTATATCCGTCGACTACATGTCCGACTTCGCCAACACAGGCAGGCAGGCAGGCAGGATCGATCCAGTGAAGGGCCGGGGTGCGGCATCCCTTCCACCATGCAGACACCGACGGTCTTTGATTCTTGTGACGTTGGAATTCTGCATCGATCGATCGATCGTTCCTTCGTGCGTGCCGAGTTGACTTTTCGTTTCGATCCAACCTCTCGCCTCGGTGTGTGGAATTGCATGATTAGTGTGTGGCGTCGATCACTTCGATCGATCGAGAGTGCGAATGCATGAGGGCAGACAGAGGGAGGGAGGGAGGGAAGCTCATGCAAGGTCGACTGAGAGAGAAGTCCTGATTGGATTTCCAGACAGAAGCAGCATGACACTTTCCTTTTTTCTGTCAGTTCGTTCTTTTCATCGTGGAGGGAGGGAGACTGACGAGGAAAAGGGGGAAGAAAAACCTTTCTGTTTTTTCAACCAGGCAGTGCATGCCGATCTCATGTCAAAACCATTTCCGTCTGCTTCTTCTTTTTTCTTTTTTGCTTCCCCGGAAAGATGCGGCAGCATACCCATCGCTCCCTTCTTCCCCTCCTCCCAAATCCCCCCGAGTCTCCCTCTGCTGTGTTGGTGTTTGCAGTGGGGCAACGCACCCAGTAAGAATCTCTGCATGCATGCATGCATGCCCTTCCTTCCTTCATGCCTTCTTTCTTTGCGTTGGAATTAAGGAATGCTGCTGCATGAGTTTATTTATCAATTTCTTTTCTCCTTCCTCGCACACGCCTGAACAGTGAATGACGCGCGAGACTTTGGGGTTGGTCGAACTGTCGGCATTTTTCTTTTTTTTTTTGTTTCCCCCCTCTTACGAACCCGACCCAGCCCAACCCAAGACAGAGAAGAGAGAGAGAAAGGCAGAATAATTGAAGAGAAGAAAAAAAAAGACGAGGCTTGAAAAAGGTGACGGGGTGGGAGCAGGTTTTTCTTTCTTTAAGGTGGTTTTGAAAGCACGAGCAGCGTCTCCCCCCACGGATGGCGTTCGAACGACCGGACCGGCTTTCGTTATTTAAAGGGCTAACATTTGCATCCATCCATCGGACCTGCCTGGAGAGCTTCGCTGTCAAATAAAGAGAGGAGGAAGAGGGCATCCGTCGTGCTTGCTTGCTCGCTTGAGATCATTAGTGCATGGAATGGCTTGGCTTGCTTCGGTTCTTCTTTTGTGTCTTCCCTCGTTTCTTCTCTTCCTTCTTCCTGTGGCCCGAGGGCATCCTTCTCTTCTCCGTTCGTTCTTGCCTGCCTGCTTGGGTGAGGGCCCGACTGACTGACTGACTGACTAAGCGTGTGGACAGATGGACTGAGTTTCTGCGTGTCCTGATGGAGAGAGGAAGTCATGAAGAATGACGTCACAAAGTTATCTCACCGCCAAAATTGTTTTTCCCCTCCAATTTCCGTCCCCCCTTGTGTCTGTCCGTCTTGTCTGTCTGCCTTCAACCAACGTCATCAGCAAGCAAGCAACCAGCACGCACTCACCAGTGAATGATCGATCTGTACATTCTACATGACGAGCTTTGTACGTACTTTCAGTACGGAAAATGGAATGAATGAAGAAGAATAATGAATGCAGGGGGGGAGGGAGACGAGGATTTGATTTACACCCCTCCCCGAACAACCTACCTCTCTGCATTCCTGAATGAGAAGAAGAGGAAAGGAAAAGAAGAGGGCTCATCGAACAAACCTTCCTTCATCCACACAACTCTAGTTCTTTCTTCTGTCTCCTATCTTTTTTCTCCACCCTTCAGCACAACAAGGGATGGAGGACAGAGAGAGAGAACGGCAGTCTGCCTGACTAGCTTGCTTGCTTCCTTCCTTCCTTCAATCTTAATTGTCACGCTCTCGTAATACAGACAGACAGAAGGCGCACGCAGTTTAAGATTTTCCAGGTGAGCGTATGTTCTTTCTTTCAAGAACCACCGACGACAACCGACGACAAGAGGACCCACGGACACCTACGCACAGTCCCGAAGGGTCGTCTCTGTCCAAACCCCAAGCATTTGCTTCCTTCCTTCCTTTCAACCCCTCCCTCCCACCCCTTTTCGAGAAAAACTTCAACCATCCATCCACATGCCTTCCTTCTTTCATTTCGTTTGTACTTTCGTTTTGTTTTTCCATCTACCTGTCTGTCTGACTGTCTGTCTGTCTTACTCGCTGGCGGTCGGTGTCGGACCTTTTGTTGGTCTTCCTGTTCTTCGTTCTGTAGATTTCGGCACAGCTGTGAAAGAAATTCTCTTTTCCCTTTTTCTCTAATGGGCAACAAAGCAGAGAAGGAAGAAGCGGGTCTCTCCTTCATTCGATGTCAGGAGTGGTTGGGCTCTATTCACTCGAGCGCACTTTTCGTTTTCTTCACACACACTCACACACTCACTCTCTCACACACACACGTGTGCACATTTGCATTTCAGTTAATGCTCAAAAGACAGAAGGAGCGAGGACTTGCTTGGAAGCTGTAATTATTCCACTCACCGACACCAAGGAGACTTTCCGCCTTCCTTTTTCTTTCCTTTGAAGCATACAGAGAAGATACAAAGAAGAAAAGAGAAATGTGCAAGGTGCTCTGCAAGGCTTGCACTTTTGCTTTCCCAAAGAATGCATGCAATGCCGACTCTTCATAACCTCCCCATCATCTCCTCTTCTACCGGCTGATCGCCGTATCATCTGTCACTGCTTTGCTTGCCAGAAGAAGATTCTGTCTAATCACTTCCTCTCTGTCTGTCTACGCTGAGTTTTTCTACTTTTTTTGGGTTTGAGAGAGGGGGAAGGAGAAGGGCATGCGTGCAAACTGAAGCACAAAGAAGAAGGTGAGGGTGTCGCAGATTCAAAACATCATCAAGGTGTTCGTTCAAGCTCCAATAAATCGATTTGAATGAAGAACTGATTGCTTCTTTCTCCTTCTCTCTCTTTGTTCGAATAGACGAAGTTCAGTTTGGGGCTCCACCGATTTGTGGAGAAAGAAGGAATACACAAAAGAACGACACCACCACCACCAACCATGATAGAGATAAAGAAAGAGACGGGGGGGAAGAAGAAAAGAGAAGGAAAACGAACTGCAGAAGCCATACTGATTGAAGGACCGACTGACCGACAGACTTGACATCGGCACTCCCCTCTCCCACCACCCCCACCCACCCCACAACGTACATGTGGCAGTCAGGTTCAGTGCAATCATTTCATTGTCTTCCTTCCACAGAGTGCGAGTAGAACAAGACGACAGACCAGACACAAGAAAGAAGACAAAATAGAAAGGAAAGTCAGACAGGATGTTTTGGCCAAACAAGAGTCGATGGGAAGACCGGAATCCCCCCAAGCACCCTTCTGCCCTTTGTCCTTCCGCATTCTTGACAGACTCGCGCCGGCAGCGTGCAGACGCAGGACCGTCATTTTCTTCCTCGTGTCTGTGTGCAGTCGGTTTTACGAGAATTGCTTTTCTTTGTTTTTTCTTCGGACTCTCGGATTTGGGAACGGACAAAAGGGCTCGGTCAGGAGGACCAAAAGAGAAAAATGAGCACATGCACCCAGAGAGGAACGAAGGAAGGAAGCATTCCTCGAGTGCTGTCAGACTGTCTTCTCGAACCTTTCGCAAGACTGGAAGACAGAAAAGGGGGGAGGGGCTGACTGCACGCTCGCTTCAGTCCCCCCCCCCTCACTCACTTTCAGACAGTTAGATAGATGGGATGGACAGATTGAGAAAGAGAGTGGGCAAGAAGCCATCAAGAAGACAGACAAGAGAAAGATATTCACACGCACAGAAAGAAAGCACGAAGGGGAAGAAATGATCATCGCACTCAACCATTACCGTTACCATCCCCAAAACATCCGTCCCCCTCACTCAGCCTTCCCCCTCCCCCCCCCCCNCCCCCCCCCCTAACGAGACCATCTCGATCTCGACTCGAATTTATCTGTCAAACCAAAGCAAGAAAGAAAGAACGGCAGTGTGGGAGAGAGAATCCATGAGAGGGGAGAACTGCATTGACTCAAGAGTAGACAGACAGTGCCGCCACTCGGTAAAGCACTAAGAAAGGAGATGCAGTCCCCACCCCCCCTCCACTCCCTCCACAGCTTGTTGTTGACAGAATAAAAAGAGAGACGAAACAGATGCGCTTACAGAGTAAGAAGCATCGAGACAAGACCTTTTTTCGAATGGGGGGTTCCACTCCCTTTCCCTTCCCTTCCCTTCCCTTCCCTTTCTGTCTGTCTGTCCTACGCAATCGGTCACTTTCAAGTCCATCTTTCAACCAAACCCTTCCACTCCACCTCTCTCTCCTTCACTCCTCTAGTGCCCTTCCTCTCGCCTCAGGCCGCCCTCTGTTGGAAGGAGGCGGAAGCGTCCACGAGAAAAGGGCAGTCAGTCGATCGAGGGATCGAGGTATATGTACGGGTGGGGGCAGAACAAAAAAGACAAGTAGGGATCATACAGAGATGAGTCCGAGTGTCAACAAACACGCAGAAAGAGGAGATACGAATGAACCCACTCAGCACTGACTGATACTACGAACGCTCAGCCAACCAGATGTTAATGAATTAATTCAGGACCATGTGATGAGGGAGGCCTACCACCTCTCTATAACCAGCAAGCAAAAGAAAAAAGGAGAGACGGTCGGAAGAAAAGGACACGCTGGATCGCTTTCAGTCTCTTCAGTTGAGATGAGCAAAGGCAAGGATGAGTGCATTGTGTGTGTGTAGCACACAAGCATTTTAGGCTTGCCACGCAAATCAAATCAAATGAGAGAAAGAACGCAAATCAGACGCATGACCAATCCCCGATCCCTTCCGACCTGGGCAAAGCGAAGGGAGGGAAGGCAGACGCCGTCAAGGTTCAGAAACCGCCAGCGGCGAGCATCGGCTGCTGCTGCTGGCTGGACGAAGCGGATCCTCCTTCAGGGCCCGTCGCGGAGTCCTTTAGATAAATAGGAGGGAGGAACAGACACGCACGTACAGAGACTGTCACTCACATCACAGGCTTCTGAGCGTGTGTGAGAGAGTGCGGGTGTGTGTGAGTGTGGCTCGATCCAACCGCTTGCTTGTCTCTCTGCTACGCTACGGCTTCACTTGTTTTGAAGCTTTCAGGCAACAAAGCACAAGTCTGAGTCCCCCCATGGATCCACCCCAACCTGATCACAAAGGCGAGGAGGGACACTCCCATCCCCGCCTCAGTTGGCTGTGCCCGTGCAACCTTAACCGGTTGACAGCCCCCCCCTCGCTCACCCCCCTAGCCTGTAATTCATCTGAAAGGAGGGAGGGGAGAGAAAGGAGAGTGTTGACTGACTGACCACCATTGCGTCGTCCGCCTCCGTTGTCCCTGCTGGCGAAGGTTGACCCCCAAAGCTCCGGTTGTTGACTACGACGGCGTGGAGGATGAGCTCTCGATCGAGAGTGCCCCCGAAATTCATCAGATCAACCTCCTCACCGTTACGTGTGCCCGCACGGAAGCTGATGTCACCCGGGTCCAGTCGCAGGTTGTCGGCATACACCTTCGCAACCTGAAACAAAAAGAAGAAAGAGAAAGAAAGGAGACCATTGAATTTGTGGACAGAGAGGTGCCAAGAAGAGGAAAAAGATTAGAGGCTGCACGAAGCGTTTCTGTCTGCATGGGCTCGGGGACAAGGTGAAGAGACGAGATGGGACAATGAGAACACGGACGGTATGATGAGGTCATTCTCGAAGGAGAACGAGAAGCGCAGAAAGAGAACCTCCACTTTCACTCTATTCCATCCAGCAATCAAGATGGGTGTCTGAACAGTCAGTTTGCTGTGCCCGACCGAAAAACAGGAACTCTAATCCCTCCCTCACCTTCGAGAACGCCTTCGATGAGATCCGCCCCGACTTAACCTTGTACGTCTTCCTCTGTCCCTTCGGGTCGTAGATCTTCACAAGGACGTCCTGGGAATCTTCCACTGGTACGGCAAGGGCGGGAGGTGCACGCGAAGGCGCGGCACTGGCAGTGGCATTCCCGTTTTCGTTCATACGAGGGGAGCCAGAGGCTTCCTGTGTGTGCGTGCGGGTAGAGGATGCAGGGTCTGCAAGGGCAGTGTGACCGTTGAAGAGTGGAACGTTCGAGCTGGATGTCTCTGGTGCTGGATCGATGTGGAACTCTCTATTCGGCCTCTCCACAAATCGGTCCCCCCCAAAGTCTGCTTGCCAAGTCTCCGGTTCCACCCCCCCAAACTCACGCACACGGGGACCTCTGCGTCCATCCAGACCTTCACCAGATCCAGAACCAGCGGGGAGCAGTCGGGGTCTGTTTCTGCCCTGCTGATTCTGAGGGAGCATCCGATCGGCGTAACTGTACGGATGGGGTTTGAAGTACCCGTTACTCCTGTGAAAGCCGCGAGACGGGTTGTACCCTCTGTCGGCTTTCTCTGCTCTCTTGGTGATGAACTCTGCGACTTCTTGACCGTTGGCGATGAGAATGGGGGGGAGGGGAAACTGAAAGCCCCAAATTCGGTGGAATGCGCTGCGAAGTGCGGCCTTCCTCTGCAGCTCCACCTCCTGTTATGAAGGAACGAAGAGAGAAGAGAGATGAAAATCATTTCTCAACTTTCTCATTCTACTTCCTTCTTTCGAATTGTAACGGGCCCAGGAGGATGGGAGAAAGGGAAAGGGGAAGAGAGCGGGATAGAAAGAGAAAGAGGAATTGTACCGAAGTGTACGTTGACTTGAATCGGACAGTGGAGCTCGCGTGCGAGTGTGTGTGAAAGGCAAAGCAAAGGAGCGAGGGATGCGACGACAACCAGCTCTTTCAGCTGTTTGTCCATTCCTCTTTTTCTGTGCTTTCCTTCTTTTGATGCTCGCTGCCGAAACGGCACGCAAGAAGGTAAGAAACCAAGGTTCAACAAAGAATGAAGTGGTGAAAAGGCTTCCTTCCACGGATCGCCTCACCGAGGGATCATTTCTCCTCTTCTTGATGAGCCTCGGTTTCCCGTGTTCAATGGCCCTAAGGAAGTCCCGATAGAACTCCGAGTTCTTCTCCATCAGGTCGTGAATGCGCCCGTAAGGAGTGGGAAGGAGCAACCAATCATCCTCGTCATCTGTGAAACGGACGAAAGAGAAAACACGTGAATGCACACGAAATGAGGAAAACGTACGGCACCAAGAGAGCCGGAAGATCAGGTCTCAACGAAAAAGGAAAGTGGCAGCCAGAACAGAGGCGAGAATTAGCTGGCACCGACCTTCCATCGACTTCGTGATGAGCAGAGCGACAGTGTCTCTAATCATTGCATACGAGTGGCCAACGTTCTGCACACGTGTCTTCTCTGCTTCCACGTCCTCGTCATCATCAAGGCTGATGGTTCCCTGAGGAAGGTGGTAGTACACTGGGGTGTTCAGCATGCACTCCACCAGCCTGCACGCCAATGAAGGGCAGATGCAGTCTTTTGTGACTGGGAGAAGAGTGTGCGCAAACGAGAAACGGTGAAACGTGCACTTACCATTTCCAGTCCAAACTCGCTGCAGCATCCCACTTGCGAAGAAGTTGCTCTGTGGCAAAGAAGCCCGAAGACCAGAACTGAAGTTTATTGGGGTGTAGGGTTGCGCCTTGCGGCATCTTGAGATGAGATAACTCCGGAAAGAGTGAAAGAGAAGGTAGCTGTAACTGAGTTTTAGCGGTATGTGCAGACCAGCAGGTAAGTCCAAGTTTCAAAGCTTCGATCAGAGAGAACTAGTGTGTCCCAAAATGACCGTGTGACTTCTACGCTTGAAAACACCCGATGGTTGATCACTGCACTCCAACGACCAAGTGAAAGGACACCTTCCTTTCACGGAAGTTATGACCCAGATTGGTTGAGGTCAAACCATTTCTGTCTGCGTCAAAGCCACGTACCGCAAAATACTGGCTGAAAAAAACAAAATTTCAGAAGCTGAATGACGGGACACACCGACTTTCGAACTGTGGGTGAAAACGTGTGAAAACCTGGGATGGCTCGCGTACAGAAATGTCTTTTAATTTACGGGGCCGCAGAGGAAACTTTTATGTGAGAAAAAATGGGCTTGGGCCCCTAAAATTGACAGACTGCCATCGGAGGTAAGCACTTCGAAGTCCCGGAAAACTGTCTGAGTGCCTCGGATGGCGCCGCGGCGCCGCCGCCGGGCCTTCCAAATTATTAATAAATCCCGGGTTGGTCCCGAAAGGCGGGTGTACACAAAGGATGAAACTGCTGCATGACTCTCAGCCTGTGACTGATCCTTGACAGTTGCTGCGTTGCACAACACCTCGCAACATATCCGGCAACTCCAGCAATTAAGACACACTCAGCTTTACAATCTGCCGGTTATGCTGAATTAACATGACTTTTGACGATCTCTAGAGGGACCAGAACTGTTCGTTCCATCCTTAGAGCTTCGAGGGCTCCCAGACTGGTAATTCTTGTCGAATTTGTCAAGGTATTAAACGGAGCATCACAACAGTCTTCTGCGAGCCTGAGGAGGGTTTTTTTGATACAGCCTTTGTCATGGTGGCAACGAGGCTTTGTGCAGACCGTGTGACCGTGTGACTGTGCTTGTCCGCCAGTACCCCCTCCCACACGTACGCTTGGACACAATGGGGGGGACAAATTTGTTTCTCACAGCTGGTCCGCAACAATCAAATGTTGACGGTGCTCTCTTACTCACCCAGGAGCGCCCCCCTTCTTCGTCACAGCTAAACTTGGACACTCTGAGTGGTCTACGGGGTCTCTGTGCTGTGTATATCATGATCGGGCACGGGCTCCTCTTCTGCACTGCGTCCTCAGTCCTCCCCCGTCTCTTTGTCCCAGTGCAAATGCCCTTCTTCTTCCTCCTCTCCGGTTTCTGCCTGGCAACTGCCAACGACCGAAGTGCGCGAGGGGGGGAAGGGGCGCACTTCGATTACTGGAATTTTCATTGGAAACGCTTTGCACGCGTATACCCCACTTACATCCTGACGAACCTCCTCGCGGTTCCACTCGTCTTTTCAGGCTACACTGATGCCAAACCACCAAGCTGGCCTCGAATGATACCCTTGGCTCTAACATGCACGGCAACTTGGGGCCTTTTTGTGCACATACCCAACGTTGCCTCATGGACCATCTGCACCCTTGTGTTCTTCTACCTTCTGTTCCCTTCCCTGTTTTTGTGCTTGAGGAAGAAAAGCTCTGTCTTCTTGCAGAGACTCGAGTGGTCAATGGACGTCTTGCAATTTGTTGTCGGGATGTCGCTTTTGCATGGGATTCAGTGGTGGTTCGAAAAGATGCATTGGCACGATCCCTCAAAGCAGTTCTATTGGGTCCCTACGACGAACCCTGTGTCGAGGCTCCCTATTTTTTTGATGGGGATGTCGGCAGGTCTTTTGTGTTCTCGAAAGATTTCATCGTGGAAAGAGGCAACTCGGGCAGGGGAGGGGGGGGAGTCGGGTCAACAGGAGGAAATGGGGGAAGAGGGAGATGGAGCGACGGAGGCATCACTACCTCATCCAGAGGGGCAGGGAGAGGCAGAGGAGGGCTCCTTGCTGCATGGGGAGGCCGCCAGGGCAGAAGGGGAAAAGAGAAATGCCGCAACGAGAGCAGACGTGTGGATGCTTGTGTGGATGGTCAGGCAGACACACAGGGGGAATGAAGAAAAGAAATAAATAAAAATACAAAAGAAAGAAGAATAGTAACAAACAAAGAAACAAACAAAGAAAGAAAGAAAGAAGGAAAGAAAGAAAGCAGGAAAGAAGGAAAGAAAGAAAGAAAGAAAGAAAGAAAGAAAGACAGACAGACAGACAGACAGAAAGAAAGAAAGAAAGAAAGAAAGAAAGAAAGGAAGGAAGAAAGAAAGAAAGAAAGAAAGAAAGAAAGAAAGAAAGAAAGAAAGGAAGAAAGAAAGAAAGAAAGAAAGAAAGAAAGAAGAATAGTAACAAGCAAACAAACAAACAAACAAAAAAAGAAAGAAACAGAAAGAAAGAAAGAAGAATAGTGACAAACAAACAAAGAAAGAAAGAAAGAAAGAACAGAAAACTGCAGAATGCACCTCCTGCTTTAGCTCTCCTGATTCATTTTCTTCCTCGTCTTCTTTCCTCCTCCAAAAATCTGTCACTCAACATTACGGCAATCTCACATGGTTCGCATTGCATGGCTTCCTCTTAATTCTCTCTCAAAGGAACATTTGTGGCTCTGGCTTTCCTCTTGAACATGTGGGATGGGAACGAAAGCTTTGCTTTCCACAGTCGAACGCATGCACAGATTTTCCATCCGTCTGCAAGGCAGGCAGGCAGGCATGTTTCTGGGAAAGGAGACACGTTCGCACTTTTATTTGTGTTCTGGCCGCATGCATGCAGGGATTCTTTTTGGTGCTTTGCGTCCTGAGCACGTCAGTCAGCTGTTATGAAACGAAACGAAAATAAAAAAATCCTACGTTGTGCAGTGGAGCTTGACTTGAAACAAACCAAAAGCATTACAGGACAGCCGAAAGAAAAAAGGACCGCATCAGTCATTTCATTTCTCGTCCGTCCATTTGCTCTCTCTCTCTCTCTCTCTTTCTCTTTCTCTCTCTCTCTCTCTCTCTCTCTCTCTCTCTCTCTCTCCGCGTCTCTCTCTCTCTCTCTCTCTCTCTCTCTGTGTGTGTGTGTGTGTGTGTGTGTGTGTGTGTGTGAAAGAGAGAGAGAGAGAGTTCCGAACTTCCTGTCTGAAGCCACTCGTGTAGTTGAACTTTCACACGTCCATCATGCAATGACTTTTCTTTCCCTTTTGCCTCCCTCCATACGTGCATGCCTTCCTTCCTTCAGGGTTCCGGGTCCAGTCGGTGACTTCATGTGGAGGATGGATATTGTGGGACAGTTCGTCGTTCCACGTACGTTGGTCTCTCCTCTCCTCTCCTCTGCCTAGCTTTGTTCTTTCACCCAGTGGCGGCCTGTTCTGTCTGGCTCCGTTTTTTCACCCAGTGGCGGCCTTCAAAAGTGGGGGGAGGGAAGCAAGGACACTTTTCTTCATTTTGTGCCCTCATGAATCGACTCTCCAAGGACATGAAGGGCAAACCAAATCAAATGAAAAACAAAAAACTGGCACAACAGTCACATAGACAGGCATGTGAAAGATGGAGAAATGGGCAAATGCGTCCGTGTGCCCGTCTCCCTTACGATCCCTTGAAGAGTTCCTCACTTCCGAAGGACAGCGAATAGAATTTGGATCCTTTCTCTTTCATTTATACTCCCTGCCATGTCCTCCTTGGTTACTCACACAAAGCGACTGACGAATTCGTGGGATGAATGAATGATTTCTTTCTGCAGGCATACAACTTTTGGTGATTCAAAACGTAGCCCTAGACGTTGAGCAGAAATCTGTCACCTCAAGAGTGATGCTCACAAGAGGGTTCCAGTGGTTGGGTGAGTCTGTCTCTGTTTCTGTCTCTGTCTGTCTTCATCTCTCTGTGTGGCTCTCTACCTTGCTCATTTCTTTCCCTTCGCCACTCCGCTCCTTCGTTCCTCCCTTTCTCCTTTGTTCATCTCCCGCTTCTACCACCGTAGTCATGCTCTCTCTCTCTCTGTCTGTCTGTGGGGGGGATGGGGTGGGGGTATGTGTCTTTTTTTCCGCCTACCCTCCTCGCCAGCTGGCAGCGTTTGTCTCTTGATTGCCACCTGTTGCGATCGTGCGTCTGGTCTCTATTTCTATTTGCCTCAGGATTCGTCGACGTGCTTTTTCTCTCTCTCTGTCTCTCCCTGCATGTGTGCATCGATCGATCTGCCGACTGCATGTTTTTCGAATTGCAGGGGAGATCTCAATGTCTCTTTACTTGGTCCACCTGATGCTGCTTGGATGGCTCCAGTGGGCAGCCAGAGGGGGGGCCTCTGCACCAGCAGAGTGTGTGTACATGTCTACTTGGACGGTTCCCCCAAGTAGCTGTGATGTCTTTCAGCAAGAGAGGCTGCTTCCCTGGACCTGGCTGTTCCTCTTCTTTCCTCTGTCGATTCTCTTCGGTTGGGTAGTCACGGTGGCTATTGAGGCCCCCTTGAGAAAGAGCCTGTCTCCTCGTTAGCAATTAAGCTGGTTAAAGGAGACAAGCTGGTTAGTCTTAATTGTCTAAAGAATCGATCATGTTTAAAAACCAACTTTAGATATACTGGTAATTAATGGTTTAAATAAAAACATTCCTCTAACAATTTTTTAAAACAAAAATTGATAGAACAAACTATAGCCTAGAAATTATAGCTATGGTGATGCACGTGGCTCAACGAAAGACGGACCTTACTAACACTCAATTTGACTCAAATTTATGTTTTTAATGTTTCAAATTTTTATTGCTAGTTAAAGCCTAGTTTTATTGATAGTATCATTATACAATCTATGCTTAATGCACTGTTTACACCTATAGGTTTACACACAGAGTGATTTACTATGCAACTGCATGTCTGCCAAGCTACATTTAAAACTACCTACCTACTATTGGATATACGTACAAGAATTGCAAGTTGACTCATTATTTTCCGTACGTTACATGCAATTTAGAAACTGTGAATGATGTTCAATGGAATACCAAATTCTCCAATAATATTAAACTCATACTGCTTTGCTTAGACTTTGCTCGTGCTGAAGCGGTACGACGCTGGAGAATTTCAAAGCAGTCAAAGCACTCGATCTGATTTTTCAAGCTGGTAGCAATTCACTCGTCAGACCGTCGACATGAAAATGAAGGTGGAGAAAAACCGAGTTATTCCTGCAGCAGAAAGAAAGAACAACTCCGGAGCCAAACGGCCAAGCGCATCCGAGGCCACGACTTCCGCGTGTTTCGCTTCCTGCACCTTTGCCAATACTCGAAGTTCTTCCTCACACACCGCCCTCTTCTCTCTCCACGCATTTGACAACGGGCCTTTTCCACTTACAGGAAGATTCAAAAGATGTGCCGCCATTTCCCCCTCAGACCGTGAGGAGCTTCCCCCCCCAGACATTCCCGAGAGACCCTCGAGCATCCACTGAAGATGCAAAAGTCTCTCACGGGTCTCACGGACCGAAAGATCCTTCCCCCAACCCCCTTTCTTTTCTCCCCCCTGTTTCATTGACACTTCCTCTCTGTCAGAAGCGTCCTCTGAATTTTTGGCTACAGCAGCCCGCACAGAGGCCGCCTGAGAGACCGCCCCCGCCAACAGTGCGAACAACGGTGCACTGAGAATCAAGTTAGGCACAGGAAGACCCGGCAGAACGATCCAGCGTGGAAAGCCGAAAGCCGCCACTGACGTGAGAAACGTGAGCCCGTGCGTGGTAGAGAACACAGCCGACCCTGGATCTCGCATCAGTCGGGCACTCACCAAATTCCCAAATGCCGTCATTCCCAGCAGCGACAGCAGAACAGCCGAAGGGCCGTAGAGTCTCTCGAAGAATGTGCCGGTCAGCAAAAAGACAAACGACTGAACCACGCCCTGGTCCCATTTGTTGACCTGCACGATCGAAGCACCAGAAAACAACAAATCAGAACTCCGGCGTGACGAGAAGTCGCCATCAGGCCCAACCAGGCCCGCAGGCAAACACGCACAGACAGACAGACAGACAGACAGACAGACTATATGTTTCTTCTTCTCCCTTCTTTTCTTCATGAACACAACAGACAAAAAGAAAGAAAGAACAAAGACAAAAGCACAGCACCAACAATCAAACAGCGTGGGCAGGGGGCCCGAAAGGTGAGAGTTAAGCGCCCCTTGCCTCTCCACCTCCCGACAGACTTTCACGTGATCACTGGTTTCACACGCTACTCCTCTGCTGCTTCCACTCAAGACAAGAAAGAGAAGAAAAAAAAGACAAGACAAGAACATTCAAAAATCAAAAAAAGAAAAAGGAAAAAAGAAAACTGCACGCGGGGACCGGCACCGTCATGGTCTTTAGACAGGGGTGGGGGGGTGGGGGGGCGTCCCTGCGGAGGGGGATTCTTCTGATGCTGTGTCTTCGTATCTTGCGGGAGGACTCTTTCGGCGGTAACGAAACTCTCAAAGTCCCATACCGAAAGAGCGACGGTGCTGGTGGGGCCGGAAACCTTCTCCAGAACCTCTTCTCTCTCTCAGGATTCCTGTTCTGAAGGGGACGGGTTTTGATGCTCTTGGTCATGCGTGGAAGCTCGGTGGGGGATGTCGCTAGAAGCAGAAGCAGAAGCCGAGGCGGAATTGGGTTCTGCGGCTGGGGCGGAGACGGGGGCTGGCATGGGATCGGGGGCGGCGGCTGCATCTGGCTCTGGCTGGTTCTCTTCTGTTCGGTGCAGCCTTCTTGATTTTCCTGGTGACGACCTTCTCCAGGGGGGTTGCGATAATGGTGGGGCTTCAGGGGGAGGGTCTTCGGGGGAAGCCGGAGGATTCGGCAATGCTGCTGCGATAGCTGAGGAGGAGGAGGA